>PVIU01013585.1:0-55206 GCA_004026605.1 Ondatra zibethicus | reverse complement strand
TACGGGTGGGGCGCAGCTGTCTGAGGTAGGGGTGGAGCAAAGTTGAGAGGTAGGGGTGGAATGCAGCTGTTGGAGAGGTAGGGGTGGAGCACAGTTGTCTGAGAGGTACGGGTGGGGCGCAGCTGTCTGAGGTAGGGGTGGAGCAAAGTTGAGAGGTAGGGGTGGGGCGCAGCTGTTGGAGAGGTAGGGGCAGAGTGCAGCTGTCTGAGAGGTAGGGGTGGAGTGCAGCTGCCTGAGAGGTAGGGGTGGAGCACAGTTGTCTGAGAGGTAGGGGTGGGGCACAGCTGTCTGAGAAGTAGAGGTGGGGTGCAGCTATCTGAAGTAGGGGTGGAGCGAAGTTGTCTGAGAGGTAGGGGTGGAGTGCTACACACCAGTGAACCAAGGGTGGCCAGATGGGGCCAATGTTCAAACCCAGCTAGACCCATCCTAGATTTGATTCCCTTCCTCCTTGCCTTTCATATTCTCTCTCTGTCTCTCTGATTTTTTTTATTATGTATACAGCATTCTACTTGCATCTGTCCCTGCAAGACAGAAGAGGGCACCAGATCCTATTACAGATGGTTGTGAGCCATCATGTGGTTGCTGGGAATTGAACTCAGAACCTCTGGAAGAACAATCAGTGCTCTTAACCTCTGAGCCATCCCTCCAGCCCCATCTCTGATTTATTTATTATGTATGCGGTGTTCTTCCTGCACATCTGCCAACTTGCCAGAAGACACCAGATCTCATTACAGATGATTGTGAGCCACCATGTGGTTGCTGGAAAGTGATCTCAGGACCTCTGGAAGGGCAGCCCACAGTGCTCTTAACCACCTCTCCAGCACTCAAAGACAAGTTTTATTTGTTTGTTTGTTTGTTTCAAGGCGGGTTTCTCTGTGTAGCCTTGGCTGTCCTGGAACTCACTCTGGCCTCAAACTCAGAGATCTGCCTGCTTCTGCCTGAGATTAAAGACGTGCCCCACCACCTCCAGGGTGCCTTTCATTTTCAAATCAGCAGTCCCTTTGGTCGTTGTCACTACTGTGACCCTATTAATTAATCTTTGGGACCTTTCTGCCAGGTCTTCCTCTCCCACCAAAGCCTCGGGTTTCTGGCTTCCAGGACAGAAGGCAGGGGACCAGCCTGCACACTGGCACTGCACTCCATTGAAATATCCAATTTCATTATTTCTTTCCATCATTTGTGTCATTTTGTATTTCTCATTTCTTTCTGCTTCCGATCATTTCCTTACATCCATTAGGTTTGGTTCACAGTTACATTTATTACAGTATTTCATAAAATCATCATGTCATTCTAATTCTTATTTCACTCTAGTGTCTGCTGGGATCTTCATTCTGTTTACCTCTATTCATCATCTCGCCTTATAACTCTATGACCTCCTTGTATCTGACTCCATTGCACCTCCTTTCTTCACATCACATTTCATTAGTTCACTTCTTTTTCAAATTGCTTTTCATAGCACCATTTTATTTCCTACTTCGTTTCTTTTCAGTGTCACCTGCCACTTCTGTTATATCAGTCGATGTCACCCCATCATCCTCTCATCATTTCATCATGTCATGCCATCACTTCATTGCCTTTCATCTCATTATATGTGATTGCATTGCAAGATATTGCAAGACTTTAGCTTCATGTCACCCTCTTATTTGAGCTCATCACCATGCCAATGTTTCATCCCAATTCCTGTATATGCCTTAAATTAAAATTGATTTCACCCCTAAATTTCATCTCATTCCACTTGATATATTCCATCCCATTTTTACATGAAATTGCTCACGTTATTTCACTCAACAGATGCAGTTTGAGTCATTATTTCTTAAAATCACCACTTTTCATTTTTGTTTGATTTCATTCTGCGTCTGACCCTCACTGCTCAGCTGCTTTTCATCCCACTGTGCCGTGCATCTTCTCCGCCCACCTGGGTGTGTGAAAGTCCATTGCATTGTGTTTCAGTTCACAATTTCACTTCTTTACAGTACTGTGCATCATCTTATCCTGTTTTAACACGATTTCATTTTATCTTGTCCTTTTCATCACTGCGTTCTGCTTCATTTATGCCGCTCATCATGACGTCATGCTTTATCCCTGGTTTCATTATTTTGTGGCATGTCAGTTCATTCCAGGGTATCATTTCCCCTCCTATCATCCCTTCTTTTCATCTTATTTTCATTACATTTGATTATTTGACATTTTCTGTCGTCACATGGTATTACCTTTTATTTCAACTCAATATATCTTGTAATTCAGTGCCACGGTCTTATTTTATTTCCTTGTTTCCTCTCCTCATCTTCATGTTATTTCAGTTCATTACATTTCACTATTCCCTTATTTTTACAGTATCTTTATACAATATCTTTAATTATGTTACAATTTATTGTTATGTATATATGATAGATTATATAATAATTTATTATAAATGCATTATTTGTATTTAAATTGAATTGAGTTTTTTCAAAGTCATTTTCACTTTGTTTGGTTACACTTGTTTATATTTCTGTTTATATTTTTTGTTTGTTTGTTGGATTTTTTAGCTTTTCTGTTTTTTTGTTTTGTTTTGTTTTTTGAGACAGGTTTCTCTGTGTAACAGCCCTAGCTGTCCTAGAACTAGCTCTTGTAGACCAGGCTGACCTTGAACTCACAGAGATCTGCCTGCCTCTGCCTCGAAATGCTAGAATTAAAGGTGTGCACCACCATCCCCAGTGACAATTTCATTTTATTTTATTGATATAGGAGGTCCTTCTGTATTTCTGTTGCTTTCATTGGTTGAATAAAGAAACTGCCTTGGCCTTTTGATAAGGCAGCCCTTAGGTGGGCGGAGTAAACAGAACAGAATGCTGGGAAGAAGGCAGTGTGGCAGACGCCATGAATCTCCAGCCTGAGATGGACGTAGGTTAGAATCTTGCCGGTAAGCCACAGTCATGTGATGATACACAGATTTAATAGAAATAGGTTAATCAAGATATGAGAGTTAGCCAAGAAGAGGCTAGATATAATGGGCCAGGCAGTAATTTAATTAATACAATTTCTGTGTGGTTATTTTGGGGCTAAGCTAGCCGGGCGGTGGGATGCAGCCTACTCCCCCTTACAACATTTTATTTTATTATTTTACTTTGTTTCATGTCACTCAGTACAGCATGACATAGTGCTGTCATCCCTTGTCTCCACTATGTCCTGGCACGTCAGCTCACTTCAGCATTAGTCCTTCTTCCCACCACTTCATGTTACATTCGCGCCTCATCTCATGGCACCTCCGTGTATTTGATGTACAAGTTTCCTGCCGTCACGACGTTTACTTTATTTCACCTCACTGCGTTTCTTAGCCCCATGCCACAGTCTTATTTTAGTTCCTTGTCCCGGTCACCATCACCACATCATTTCAATTCCCAACATTTCACTAGTTCTGTATATTTACATTATCCTTATACATTGTATTATTTTATATTATACTTAGATGATATTTTATAAATACATTTTTTTCTTCTTAAGGGCATAATAGTTTATTTAAAAAACAAGAACAACAAAACAACGACAAAAAAAAAATGGTACCACACTGATCATGGTGACCAGCATACACACAATGGCTTTTCTCTTGGGTATAAACATCGTATTTTTAGATACTGAAATGTTTCAATAGGACCAAGAACGTTAAGAGAATAGGGATCTTGGATAAATATGGACGCTAGGAACTCTGGTGCTTTAACCCACAGAATTCATTGAAAGTCCCATGAATCAGTGGCATTATGCTATGTGGTTAGGAAGGACAAAAGTTCTCTTAGAAGGAGGCAGCATAAACTTATATTTTTTTGTACTTTAATCTTTAGTTTTATAATTTAAGCTATGTCCACCATGGCTAAAGCGCAATCATACAAGATACCTCAGGTAATTTCCTTGTTATTATTGCACAAACTTAGTAATTTTACTCAAAAAGAAAAATCAAGCCATCATCAAATAAAAAGGCAAATAAATGTGACTTTCAAAACAATTGAAAAGCAGAGAGCTTACTTGTTCAACACCAATGCAATCTTAAATTAAATGCTATCACTATAACCTCCAAATTTCTGCAATAAAATTAATTTTTAAATATATATTGGCTTTCTTTATCTAACTGGACTTTGCAATCAACACTAGGAAGTCGCTTTTTAAAAGAGCACAGCTTCTGGCGACAGCCCCACGTGTCTGTAGTAAAGACAGCGCAACATGGTGGTAAGTCTGGCTCTAAGTTCTGAAGTATAAGAATTTGACCAGAGATCAAAATTATCATAATCTTTCTTAAAAATTCAACCCATATATGACTACTTTGAGGAGTGTAAATGCGCTGTTGAGTAATTATCTCAGGAGCCTTTCCTTTTTGGCCTTTCTGAGAGCTGACCCTTTCATGTAACTCTGGCTCACCCCCTTTGAGGCTGGCCTCTGGCCTCCCATGTGAACTACACTTCTGCCACCCCAGAAACCCTGGTACTGAAATGGTGACATGGGGTTTGACACCTGCAAACTCAAGAACCACATCATTTAACTCAGCAACTACAAAAAACATGGAGATTTGGGCATTTCAAGCCAGAATCTCTTTGTGCTTTTTAAAAGAAGCTGCTTTTGAAACCTTTGTTGTTGTTTTGTTTTGTTTTTTGGTATTTATAAGTCATTTGTAGTTCCCTTATAATAATAAAAGACAATACTCAAAATAATTTTTAAGGTTAAATGTTCTGAGGGGGGCTTTATCAATATTTAGTTTTTAAAAACACAGTATAAATCAGTATTTTTTTTTCTTCAGTACTGGAATAGTAGAAATTGTTTCTGGTCCCTCCCTAAGTCAACCAACAGTTCTCACTGCGTAGAACACTGAAATTTACAGACATCCCTGAAACGTTCTGATTAAACGAGTGAATCACAGTGGCATCTCATTCAGTTAACAGTGTAGATCCATTTAGAAACAGAACAAAAAGCTGAACATTGAAAGAAAATTTCAAGCTAAGAACAGAAGAAGACAGAAGGAAGCCTCCCAAGAACTAAGAGCGAAATACATTATTTTTAAGTAAATTGATTTAATATAACTTAGTTTCTTCTGTCTAACTCACTTCACCGTTTTACTACATTTTGTTTGGTGAGACTTGATTATATTTAATTCTATATTGTTTTCCTTTTGTTTCAATATTTTTAAAAATAATTTAATTTCAGATTGTATTTCATTTCATTTTCTCATTAAATTGTTTAGATTCTTGCTATTGTTTGAGTTCAGTATTTTTATTACATTTGATTTTATTGTATCATTTTATTTTATTTATTGTTCCTCTTTATTTCATTAAATTTTATCTTATAAATTTTGAGAACATTTTATTTTAGTTCCTTAAGTCAGATAATTTCATCACATTTTAAGGTCATAAAATCATCATGGCATTTTCATTTTTATCTTATTTCATTGCCTCATTTGATCATTCTGTTTAGCCTCTTTTCATCAATTCTTTTCGTTATTTTTTTTTTATTATAGTTGTTGTAGGATCCGAGTAGATCTGAAAAAAAAAACAAGCACACAAGAGTTCATTCAGAGCAAGATTTTGGTTTTTGATTTTTCGAGACAGGGTTTCTCTGTAGCTTTGGAGCCTGTCCTGGAACTAGCTTTTGTAGACTAGGCTGGCCCCGAACTCACAGAGATCTGCCTGCCTCTGACTCCCGAGTGCTGAGATTAAAGGCAGGCACTACCACCGCCCAGCTGCAAGGTGTTTTTGAAGTGACAGCAAGGCTAAGCAGTTAGGGACCACAGTAGACTCTGGAGCTGACTGAGACCCAGAACGTTCACTCAGGCTGGTATTTCTGTGCTAAACCGTAAAGGATACAAGTTCTACAATGTAATCAATTAGATACATTTGTTTTTTGTGATTAGCTATAGCAAATATTTCTTGGGGAATCAAAGTTGAAAAATAGGCTACTTTGAGTGCCAAGGAGGACGTTCTTCTGCCCTAATGGAAAATTTCAGCTCCCCAGTGTCTGGAAAGTCCCTGTTCCCCCAGGGTCTGGGATCTTGAACTTTATTTTACCTCCCACTTAAAATGGAGTCTGGAAACAAGATGGCAGTACTTAGGGCAAGTTACTTTTGCTTGATCCCAACACAGAAGAGTATGTTACATACTTTATTTGATTATTTCACTGTTTTATCTCATTGCTTTTTATGTCATAATTTTATAACACTATGTCAGTCTATTTCTTTACTTCAAATGATTTCATTATCATATTTCATCACGTAAATTATGACTGAAAATTAGCCCACAGTCCTTTCAGCTGTTAGTGTAACCTCAGTTTTAAGGGGGAAAGTCCGTTTTCCAGCAGCCTCACAGGTTCAGCTCAGCTACTTAGACAACATGCCAATGAGAGAGGCAGGGGATTGACCCTGGAGAAAGATCTACATTCTAATCTATGTGGCCACACTTCTGAAATTCATGACGACCACAGATTGAAGGCAGTGGCTGATGTCTCATCTTTCCACTGCTCATGTCTGAAGTTGAACAGCTAACCCAAATTAAATAAGTAAATGAACAAAATAAAAGAGCATCATGGGAAAGGGAGACTGGTGAGAGGGCTGGGTGGTTAGGAGGATCTGTTGCTCCTCCAGAGGACACAGGTTCAACTCCAAGCACCCACGTTGTGTCTCTCAGCTATCTCTCATTTCATTTTCAGGGGATTCCAGCACCCTATTTCTGGTCTCATCAAGCACCTAGAACACATGTGGTGTATGTATACTTCTACGTGAAAACATATATGCTATATGTATGTGTGTATACATGTGCACCTGTGTGCAAAACAGTCATACACATGAAAGAAAATTACAGTAATTTTAAAAATACGTCAGAAAATTTTCCAAAACTCACCATACATTTTGCTGCCTCATGGGTCTAAATGAAAAGTTCGGCCTTTGTGATGAAGAGTCAACCCTTTCTACACAATGCCCCCTTTAAACAGAGAGCACCATTTCACAAAAAGTCAGTTTCATTATTGTAATGATCTGACGCAAGTGAGAAGAAAACACGAGACACAAACCCACTTAGAAGTTTATTGGGGGTGTGCTCACAGGCCTGAGAAACAGTGTGCAGAGAGAGAGCAAAAATGGCGCATCCAGCTTTTAAAAGCTGCCTAACACATGAGCACGGGGGTTGGCCTGACTATGTCATTACATTGGTGCTGAGACTCGAGAGACTCTCCCACCCCAGGCCCCTCTCCTGGAATCGGAATCAAAACCGGGGATCTTCTTGAAAGCAACCCACATGTTCCATAGCCTGAGCGTGATCTCTCCGAACAACACCGGCTTCAATTGGTGTGTTTTCCCATTCTGATCAGCTTAACCATTTCTCTGAACCCAAGGAATTGACCGTTGAGCTCTGGCAACCCTTTGGTGTTCCCAGAGACAGAGAGACCACCCCCCAACCACAGTCTTCAGAGGCCACAGTTGTGCCCTTCACTGACAATCATCTACAGATTGCTTCCCTTAAAGTTGTGTTTGGAATGGCCCAGGGTCCCTCAGATCCTTCTTTCTCTTTTCTTTTTCCATTTCCTTTCTTTTCCTTTTTTCTGAGGCTGCTCGGAGTGGCCTCTGGCCTCTCTGGGTTCAAGTCACTGACTGGATCCAGCCAGGCCTTATCTTCTCACTCGTGGCTTGAGGGGACACCCGCACAAGTCTTGCAAAGGTTGTGCTGATTCACACCCCGCCCACAGTCAAGAGACATCTTTTTTGTTTTGTTTTGTTTTGTTTTTGTTTTTGTTTTATTCAAGAGACGTCTTAATGTGAGCCTTGTAGTGTCACTGTTTTGCGGGTTTACATGGCTTTGACCATGGGAAGCAAACCTTCCAAACCTATCAATCCAGCCTCCCCCCTGGGGTGCCTTTTAGAGGCCCTAAAACCTCAGGCTTAAATGCCCTACCTGCAGATTCGCACACTTGTTCACCTTTGTTCAAAAAATGGCCTCATTACAATTTAGATGGTAATCTAAAGTGGCCACCTAACGGCAACTTTAACACCAATATTTTACAGGAACTTTCTAACTATGGTCAGCGCATAGGCAGGAGTTTCCCTACATCCAAGCCTTTTTCTATTTAAGCTCTAAGTCTAAGCCCTCTGTCCGTGCAAGCTGTTCACCTTCTCACATGTTCCCGGCTATGCCAACTTTACCTGAAGAAACCCCCACTTCCGCTCTGGACCCAGCTAATGAACCTCCGCCTTTTCTACCTCAGCGGGAAGCTACCCCCCATTCCCTCAGTTTCTACTCTTGTCCCTTCAGCCCCAGCTTCTACCCCTGTCTCTTTAGCTCCTGCAGCCCCAGCTTCTATGCCAGTTCCTTTAGCTCCTGCTGTCTCGCCACCTCCAGCTGCTTGCTCGTCAGCTCTCTCTCCTCCCCACCTGCTCCAACAGCCATGCTGAATTATTCTTCCTCTCCAGTCCCTAGCCACAGCAGCTGCCCTGCTCTGGCACCCACTTTTACCCCTCCTCTCACACACTTGTGTGCTGCTATGGAACCTGAACCTAACCAAGCCAAGCCCGCTACAGTTCTTCTGTTGCGTGAGGTGGCTGGTGTAGATGGATTGATTAGGGTACATGTTCCTTTTTCACTCTCAGAACTTTCCCATATAGAAAAAATACCGGGCTCCTATGCGTCTAATTCTACCACTCTCATAAAACAATTCCAATATCTTACCCTTTAATGACACCTTTAATGACATCTATATGATCCTTTCTAATAATCTACTTCCTGAAGAGCGCAGGCGAGTTTGAGAGCAGACCAGACTACATGCAGATGGGATTCACCAAACTCTTGCCTCCCACCCTCCCGGAGCAGAGGCGGTCCCAGAGCAAGAGCCACACTGGGATTATAATACTCCGGGTGGGATTTTCGCTAGGGACCAGTTTTTGACTTGCCTCCTGGCAGGTCTCCTTAAAGCTGCTCTCAAGCCGGTAAACTATACTAAGCTCTCAGAGATCATTCAAGATACGAAGGAAACTCCTTCCATATTTTTGGAATGCCTCATAAAATCTCTGTTACCGTATACTAACTTAGATCCAGAAACTACAGAAGGCAGACAGTTACTCATGACCCATTTTGTTAATCAGTGCTACACTGACATTAGGGCTAAGCTTAGACGTTTGGAGAAAGGCCCCTTGACCCCGCAGGCAGAAGTCCTAAAAGAAGGCTTTTAAGGTGTACCATGCGAGAAATGACAAAGCCCACAATCACTGTCACGTGTTAACCATGGCCTCCCAACCGGTCGAGGTGACAGACCACCTGATCCATGCTGTTCGTGCTGCTCCCTTGCCCCCCAGGAGCAAAAACTGCCAGGTCTGTGTTTCAAATGTGGTAAAACCAGTCACTGGGCCTGAACATGCCCTAATCCTCATCTTAGTCCCACGAGACCTTGTCCGAGATGCCATAGGGAAGGACATTGGGCAGTTGATTGTCCTCGTGCACATAGTAGCATGGAGACATCAAACCCAGAAAATTCCCAAGCTGACCTTCTATGTCTGGCCATGGAAGAGTGAGGCTGCCCGGGTTCCTTTGACCCGACCACCACCGTCATCTGTAACAGGGAGCCATGGGTAAACATCACGGTATCAGGATGGCCCATCTCCTTTCACTTGGACACCGGAGCCACATACTCGATACTGAAGGAATTCTGGCAGCCTACCTCTCCTTCTAGTCTCCCTATTGTTGGGGTAGGGGGACAGCCTTATCTACCTCAGCAGACCCCACCACTTAACTGTGTGTTTAGGGGTATTTATCTCACTCATTCATTTTTAGTTATGACAACCTGCCTGGTACCTCTCATGGGAAGGGATTTTTTAGCAAAGGTAGGAGCTTCCATTTCCTTTGCTCCTCCCATTCACCTTACCCCAGAATCGCTAGCAGCTCCACTCCTCCTTCTCCTAGCCTCCCAACCTCCCAACCCCAATGTGTCTTTTCCTCTACCAGTCTCCCAGGTAGACCCCCAAGTCTGGGACACCCAGAACCCCTCTGTTGCTAAACACCATTCCCCCATTGTTATCCAATTACAAGATCCCACTAAGTACATTACCCAAGCTCAGTACCCCCTCGCTCTCCAGAGCCTTAAGGGACTTAAGCCTATTATCTCTGACCTTTTAATAAAAAAGCTACTTCACCCCACCTCATCTCCCTTTAACACCCCATACTTGCTGTTAAAAAAAAAAAAACTAATGGAGCCCATCAAAATCTCAGCAAAATTCTTCAAAGACCTCGAACGAATGGTACTCAACTTCATTAGGAAAAGCAAAAAACCCAGGATAGCCAAAACAATCCTGGACAATAAAAGAGCTTCTGAAGGCATCACAATCCCTGACTTCAAACTCTACTACAGAGCTACAATACTGAAAACAGCCTGGCACTGGCATAAGAACAGACAGGAGGACCAATGGAACCAAATAGAAGACCCAGATATCAAGCCACACATCTTCGAACACCTGATCTTTGATAAAGAAGCAAAAAATATCAAATGGAAAAAAAGAAAGCATATTCAACAAGTGGTGCTGCCATAACTGGATATCAACATGTAGAAAAATGAAAATAGACCCATATCTATCACCATGTACAAAACTCAAGTCCAAATGGATCAAAGACCTCAACATAAAGCCAGCCACACTGAACCTTATAGAAGAGAAAGTGGGAAGTACACTTGAACACATTGGCACAGGGAACCACTTCCTAAATAGAACCCCAGGAGCACAGACACTGAGAGAAACAATTAATAAATGGGACCCCCTGAAACTGAAAAGCTTCTGTAAAGCAAAGAACATGGTCAACAAGACAAAACAACAGCATACAGAATGGGAAAAGATCTTCACTAACCCCACATCACACAGAGGTCTGATCTCCAAAATATACAAAGAACTCAAGAAATTGGACACCAAAAGATCACACAATCCAATAAAAAAAAATGGAGTACAGACCTAAATAGAGAACTCTCAACAGAGGAATCTAAAGTGGCTGAAAGACACTTAAGGAAATGTTCAACATCCTTAGTCATCAGAGGAATGCAAATCAAAACAACTCTGAGATTCCATCTTACACCTGTAAGAATGACTAAGATCAAAAACACTGATGACAACTTATGCTGGAGAGGTTGTGGGAAAAGGGAACACTTTTGCATTGCTGGTGGGAATGCAAGCTGGTACAGCCCCTTTCGATGTCAGTGTGGTGATTTCTCAGAAAATTAGGAAACAACCTTCCTCAAGACTAAATACCGTAGCTTCCCTTTTCCCACCCACCAGGCCTGGGGCTCCTTTCCAGGAACTGACTGGAAGCTGGACTTTACTCATGTGCCCACGGTCAGAAGAGTTAAATATCTCCTGGTCTTGGTGGATACAATGTCTGGGTGGACTGAAGCATTTCCCACCACTAATAAGAGGGCCCAGACAGTTTCTGATGTTCTTCTCCAATAAATCATCCCCCGGTTTGGAATCCCAACCTCTCTTCAGTCAGATAATGGCCCAGAGTTCACTTCCGAGATTTCCCAAAATTTGTCCAAGGCTCTTAACATCTGTTGGCATTTTCATATCCCATACCACCCTCAGTCTTCAGGGAAGGTAGAATGAACTAACCATTTCTTTAAAAATGTTCTCATTAAAATGTCACAGGAACTTCACCTTGACTGGGTAAAACTTTTGCCTCTGGCCCTACTAAGGCTTAGGGCTCTCCCCAAAGGCCCCCTTTTCATCTCGCCCTTTGAACTCATGTATGGGAGACCAGTTTTAACCCCAGGCCTCTTACCTAAAACCTCTCCCTTCCTGATCACCTGCTTACTCCCCTGTTATCCCATCTATGCTCCCTATTATGGGATTTCACCGACCACTCATTACCTCAACCATGTGCTAATTCATGCCCACCGCCCATTAAAATAGGGGATCAGGTATTATTCTCTCCCTCAGACTAACACCCCTCACCCTTTTCCCCTAAATGGCAGGGCCCCTTTAAAGTAATTCTTGTAACTCCCACAGCTGCCAAGGTCGAGAGACTGCCTCATTGGATTCACCTGTCGCATCTTAAACCTTTTATTCTTCCAGCTCAAGATACCCCCTCATATACAGTAACTCAAACAGGGCCCTGCTCCCTTAAGTTCCAGAGGACACGAGGATCAGCCACTCTCTCTCCAGTTCCAGAAAAATAAGGGTCTCATCCTTACTCAACTCTCCTGTGCCATAAACTCCATATACTCTCCCTTTCCTCTTCCTCCTATCTGCTTTACCAACTTCTCCATATACCTCCAATGTCATGCTTAAATTTCCAGTTAACCACTCAGCTGTTATTACAGGAACCATCATTAAACATAGAGACAGAAGTACAAGGACTGTCAAAAGCCCAGGTGGTAAGAAACAATAATGAGTTTGTAGCCCCAAACTCCAAAAACTCACAAAACAAACTTTAACATAACAGGTTTTATCACTGACTGCAGCAGTGTTTCCTGGATAGTAAGGTACCATGATACAAAAGAATTTACTTCAGGTAAAACATTAAAGAGTCTAATAATTATCTTTTTCAATAATTTCCTCCTTCTTCCCCCTCCCACCATCTTCCATTCTATCGTTGTAATCATAAACTTTTAATATGTCTAAAATTTATTTCTTTTCAAACATTTTTATAAGCTCCAGGGAGCCAATTGGACCTACCTAAATGGACCAGACTCGCCCGGAATAAATATCATTTAATTCTTCCCTTGTCATTCCTGGTCTCGGGAACCCCTGAAAAAATCCCCCCTCTATCTTCCATCTTGGGACTATCCTCTGTTAATCACTAGGATCTAAAATTTTTTCCAGACATAATTTTTGCCTTTCCAGCATCTTGCAAGGTCCAAGCTGTCAGCCGACCAGTTCCTCAGAGCCCGGAAAATACAGCAGTAATCAGCCACCCCAGAACGTGGTCAAACATCCCAACTCCTCGTATGCCCACAAAGTCAGCATGACGCAGTCATGAGAGACCTTATGATGCCTCATTCCCACCCATTAAGATCCCCAAACACCCCAATTTTTTAATAATAAACAAAAGGGTGGAAATGTTTATGAATTTTGCTGTGCGTTTCTAGCAGGGCCCTGCCCGTGGCCGATGAGTATGGCTAGGTCCCACCCTGGCAAAGAACCAGAGGTGCCCTGGGTGCTCAGCAGCCCAAACAGTGGTTTCTCTATCAGTTCATCAGAGCGCTGTGAAGGCGATAGCAACCTCTAGCACTTTTAGATCCTCCCATGGTAGGCCTTCAGGTCTTTTTTTGTTGTTGTTGTTCTTGTTTTTTCTTTTTTCTTTTTTTTTCTTTTTTTTGCAGAAGAGTTCATCCTTTTCTTTTTGGTAGCACTGCTTTCTTTCGGCTTTTAAAAAACGGTATAAGATTTTACAACAAGAACAACAACAAAAAGATTAAAGAAGTTACAGCAAAGAAAAAAAACGGTTACAGCAGGAAATAACAAAAATTGTTTAAGAATTTACAGCAGAGAGAAATGAAAACGCTATAAGACTTTACAGTAGAGAAAACCTAAACGGTATAAGAGTTTACAGCAGAAAATAACCAAAACGGTGGAAGACTTTAAAGAAGAGAAAACCCAAAATGGTATTAGAATTTATACCAGAGAAAAAACAAAACGGTTTAAGACTTTACAGCGGAAAAAAACACACACACACAAAGTGTTTAAGATTTTACAGCAGAGAAAGAAAGAAAAAAACGATCTAAGACTTTACTGCAGGGAGAAACCAAAACGGTTACTTTACAGCAGAGGGACTGTGGTAGGCTCTGCCTCCTTGTACCCAAGGTAACAAAGCAATGGCTGGCTGTTTTGCTAAACCCTGGAATTGTGAAAAGCTGTTTCCTGGAAACTTTGTGTGAAGCCAAGAGTAAACACTGTAGCTAATATCTAAGGCCTCCTCCTGGAAGTGGTGCTTGTGCCTTGGAAGCAAATTTCTGGGCTGTGCCAGTCAGAGAGGCTTGGGATGCCTGGGGAGCAAAGGCTGCAGCAAAGCCCCAGCATCATGGGCTCCCGACCCTGGCAGACCTGCAGTCTTGGCCTCCGTCTTGCTGCCCGGTGTCAGCTTCCAGGACTGGTGAGAGCTTGGAAGGCTGTGGAGGGTAAGGGATCCTCGCAGAGAGCAGGGCAAGCCCAACAGTTCCCCGCCAGCTTTCTGTGCGGGAAGCCTGAAAACAGAGGGTCCAGTGAGAGAGGGGGACCTCGGCAGAAGCACCGCAAGCTTAGCGCTGCAGGCTGCAGCTGCCCCCAACCCTGTGACTGGACTCTCAAGGCAGACGTCCCACAACTGGAAGCTCAGACCTCAGACCCCAGGCCCTTTGACCACTGCAGTTGGGCCTGACGTCCCCCATTGGTGGAGAAGAAGCCCTATTTGTTTGGCCTCCTGGAGAGGATTGTTGCCCTATCAGCCGGACCTGGCTGCTGCCCTTCAGTCTTTGGCACCAGGGAACCTTAGCAGGCCCTTTAGGGCTACTGCTCCCTGCAAGCATACCTCTTTCCGAATGCCTCCATTTTCAAAATGAAAAAAAAAAAACCGCACTGACAACTGCCTAACATTCCTGGCCAATGTTTCATTTTTTTTTTATACTAAAGAACGTTATATACAAGACGGAGCTTTGTGAGATGGAGCATAATGAATTATCCTCTTTTATATACATACATACATACATACATACATACATACATACATACATACATACATACATACATACATGAAGGAGGACTTGCCTGGTCCTAAAGCGTTGCCGTTTTTATTACAGATATGAGGGAGAATACAGACCGAGAAAGAGGCTGAGGTGGAGGCAGACTCAGAGACAGGAACAGAAACATCTGGGAAATCAACTGTGAACTTGGCCAGACCGAACTTGGCCTGGTAGGCAGAGAGGGGTGGGAAAGCAGAAGAGCAGTCAACTAAAAGGGGGCCAGACCTAGAGACTGACCAACTAAAACTGTCTGAGTTATACAGGGGCCAGAGGAGCGGGGGGGGGGGGGAGGGCTGGGCACGGGACGGAAGTCCAGCCCAGTATCTGGCCCTGAGAGATAAGGTGAGGAAGCCAGGTGCCGGCTTCGTGCCCCGGTGCTAAGAGAGGGACCCTCAGCATCGCTTTGATATGCTAATAAGCATCTCGGTTTGCCTTTGAAAGGGCTTTGAGGTTGCGCACAGACCAGCACCCTGACTGCTACAGGCACTCCACTTACAGAGATAGGAGGAGGTTGGCTGCACCGGGCCAGTCACTCCTGCACAACCAGGCCAGTCACGGCCACCGAGGAAAAGACTCTACGGAAATTTTCTTAAAAGTCGTAATTCATGTGGATCCCACTCCCAAAATTCCCAGGTTAGCCTGAAGGTTCCTATCTTTCAAAAGCAATGTTGGATGTGTCGCCGCGACTGATTTCTGGGAGCTTCATAGAGCCCAGGGGAGCCGAGTTCTCTCTGCAAATAGCAGCCCTTGGTTCTCGGGCTGTGACTGCATTTTCGTGTTTTCCAAGCCTAGCCTGTGCACTTTCACTGTGCTGAAGGAAAGTGCTTTCGGGGGTCGGGGAGGAAGGGGTATTGCCTCCAGGGGCGCCATCCAGGACCCAGCACAGCTAGAATGCCGCCCGCCCTGCTGGGTCTGGATTTCGCTGTCTTTAGCAGGACCCTGGCCCTGGGCAATGGCAGCGCAATGTTCCACCATGGCAAGGTTCGGGAGGCACCCCGGGTGCTCAGGAAACCAAACAGTGGTTTCTCCATCAGTCCACCAGAGCCCCATGGACCGAGCATTGCGCTTTTAGATCCTCGCTGCATGGTTGACCTACGCTTCATTACTTGGCTGATGTGTTCATTCCATTATTTCTCTCATCCCATAAATTACATTTCATTGTGTTTGATTAATTGACATTTCACCTCATTGCATGACTTTACATTTCATCTCAATTCATTTCATGATTCAAATCCAGTTCTCAATAGTATTTCATTTCATTAGTTCCTTTCAGGACCCTCTCATGATTCCCTTATTTCATTAAATTATCTTTAATTGTATTCACTAAGTTTCATTTCATTTTTGTCTTTTTAGTTCATTTTACCCCATTATTTTATCTCATTTTCTTTTTCAAGTCCCATTGCATTTCAACCATTTTCTCTACCGCACTCACTCTCTGGCTCTCAGGTCAGTTTCATTTCCTTTCATGAGGCCATAAAATCACCACGGTATTTTAAGTTTTATTCTGTTTCATTAGCTAATTTGATCATTCTGTTTAATTCTTTTTATCATTTATTTTTACCTTATAGCTGTTGTAGGGTCCACATAGATCTGAAACAATGCAGGCACACAAGAGTTCACTCCGAGCAAGATTATCACTGAATTGGGAGCAAGGCTGAACAGTCAGCACAGGAGACTCCAGATCTGACTGAGGCCCAGAATGTTCTATCAGACCGGCATTTTACCAAGAAAACCACAAACATCCTTGTGTACTCAAACAGGATACAAGTTCTGCACTGCAGCCATCAGGTACATTTCTTATTTTTGCTTACAAAAGTCATATTTCTGTGAAAACACAGGCTGCTCTGTCTCACAAGGATCAGACACCTCCAGAGGCCTTGAAGACCTTTCTGTTTGCCAAGACTGAACCTGAAAAATCCATTCATCATTGAAGACTTATTCTTTCATGTGCCCAGAGACTGCTTTTCTTCAAAGAATGAACTTTATAGTAGAGGAGTTGTCCTGAGAGAAAAAATGAAATTTTATTAAAAGGTTTGCCTCTAGTTAAAAGGATGGAAAGGGTTGACTTTTATCTAAAGTTTGGACCTTTCTTAAAACTTTCTCATAAATGTTCAGCTTTTTATTTACAATTGGACTTTTATCAAAAGGGTTGAATTTTCATAAGAACAATTGACTTTTAAGAAAATGAAAATGATACTTTTAATTTGAAACTTGCACTTAGGAATGACTCTTTATGAAAAACTGACCTTTTATGAAAATGATCCACTTTTTTTCCCCACAGTTTGGCCTTTTATCCACTGGATGGAATCGTTGTTTAAAATGACTGTATTTTATGAAAAAGACAGCTTCTTCTTTTTTTACAGAAGGATATATATGAAAGAGAATAGTTCTTCATAATGAAATTGACTTTCTGAAATGGTGACGTCTATTTGAAGAGGACATTGCCATGAAAATGTTTACTGTTCATTACAAGGCAGAAAAGGTTAGACCCACAGGCAGCAAAATGTATGGTGTTTGATTAGGAAATTTTCAAGCGTATATTTTAAATTAGTGTGATTTTTTTTTCTTTGAGGAAAAGAAGTCTCTAGGAACCTGGCAGAGTAAGGTTTCAATGCTCAACAGATTTTCCAGTTTCAATCAAGTGGGGGAAAGGTCTCCAGGCCTCTGGAGGCCTCTATTCCTTTTGAGACAGAGTACCCCGTGTTTTCAAGGAAATATGACTATCTTGCTAGAATTAAGTTATTTGCTATATCGTAAAAGTGATAAAATACATAAAGTAAAAACGATCACACAAGGGGTCATCAGAAGGTATAGTATCTCACCAAATTTTGGTAATGAAGGTAAACACTACTTGTAGATGAAAACCCATAGCGTTTAGTCAAAAAGTAGTCCTAAGGTCAAGGATTGCTCCAAAAAGAGAAGGACACAATAAAACGTTGCACTATCACTTTAAGTTTAAAGTTAATACTAACAGCTGGGATATGGTTACCAATGGCTTCCAAAGTGCAAAATGGATATTTAATGGGGAGAATTTCTTACAGTATCTGCTGCAGGTCAGGCTCCTAAATAAGAAACTGGGTCTTCACAGAGATTTGAGCTGTTGCTGTTCAAACCAAATATTTGCCAGAAACTCCCATTTTAAAGCTCAGTCTCTATTCCCATGCCTGTGCTTGTGTCCTGCAGGGTGTCCAGCTGCTCATCTTGGTGAATGGCAAAGGTCTTATTCCTCCTCTAATGATGGCTGCAAAATGGAAGTCAAATTTCAGAGGTCCATACCTCTGCAAATCGCTCTGAAGGAAGGGAACTAAAATTCATATCCCTCAGTAGTAGGAAGCAAACCAGCCAGAGCCTGGTCTGGGATTTCTCCATGGAGCAGATTTCTCTCTGCAAATGTACTCCAGGGTCTCTTGGGCTGGGACTGTGAGTTGTAGGTTTCTAAATCCAGAGGGTGCACTTCCCCTTTTTGAAGGCAAGGCTCTTTTGTGTGTGGGGAGGGAGAGTTCTAGGGGACATCCAGGGACAGAGCACAGCTAAGGGGCCTCCAGCTTGGCTGTTTGTGTTTTCTGCAGATACCCAGCCTTTGCCGATGGGCACTGCCAGATCCCACATGGGCAGAGAACCAGAGGCTGAACCCATACAATGGTTTCTCTATCAGTCCTCCAGAGCACCATGGCTGCAGCTGCAAGCAACTTCCAGCACTTCTGATTGTCTCTGGCTGGTAGAACTAAGAGCCATTTTTTAGCGGCAGTGTTCATCCTCTTCTTTTAGGTAGCAGCATTTGCTTCCGGCTTTTAGAAAACGATATAAATTTAACGGTTTTCTTCTAGATATTTCTTTCTGCCTCACATGCAGCCCAGTGGGACTGTGTCAAGACTGAGGCAGTCAGTGACAGCAGGGCTGTCCCCAGCTGGGACTGTAGGAAATGCAGAGCCCACTGACACAGACAGGCTCTGCCTCACTGTACCCAAGTTACTAAACAAATGCTATTGTACCAATCTATGTAAGACTGAAAAACTGTAGCGGGGAAACTGAAATGGTATAACTTTGCATCAGAGAAAACCCAAAACGGCATAAGATTTTACAACAGAAAATTTAAAAATCGGTTTAAGAAATTGAGAGCAGAGAGAAACAAGAACAGTATAGAAAGTTCAGCAGAAAAACAAAACAAAAAATATATGAATTTACAGCAAAGAAAATACTGATGTACTAATCTGTGTAAGAATGAAAAACTGTCACCAAGAAACTAAAACGTTAAAAGACGTTATAACAGAGGAAAACCAAAACAGTATGTGACTTTAAGGAGAAAAAAATGATATATAAAATTACATCAGAGAGAAACAGAAATGGTATAAAATTTTCAGGAGAAGAAAAACCAGAATGGTAAAGAGTTTACAGCAAAGAAAATGCTGTTGTACTAATTTTTGTCTCACTAAAAACTGTCACCGGGAAGCTAAATCGGTATTAGACATTAGAACAGAGAAAAAAACTAAACGGTTTAAGACTTATAGTAGAGAGAAACAAAGACAGTATAAAATTTTACAGAAGAAAAATAAACCAAAATGGGATAAGAAATTGTAACAGACAGAAACAAAAATGATCAAAATTTTATAGCAGAAAAATACAGAAACGGTTTAAGACTTTACAGTCAAGAAAACTCAAAGGTATAAGATTTGACAGCAGAGTGAAACCAAAACGGTATAAGATTAAAAGCAGAGAAAACTCAGAACGGTTTAAGCCTTCAATTTACATCTGAGAGAATCCAGAAAGGTTTAAACCTTTACTGCAAAGAGAAACCCAAAGGCTAGAAACCTTGACTGCAGAGAAAAACCAAAATGGTTTAAG
This sequence comes from Ondatra zibethicus, assembly GCA_004026605.1. NCBI lineage: Eukaryota > Metazoa > Chordata > Mammalia > Rodentia > Cricetidae > Ondatra > Ondatra zibethicus. The sequence goes on along the minus strand of PVIU01013585.1, from coordinate 35,673 downwards.
ACTTTAGAGCAGAGAAGAGCAAAAATGGTGTAAGACTTTACAGAGGAGGAAAAAAACCCAACTGCTTAAGATTTTACAGCATTTAGTCACCAAAACGGTCTCAGACTTACAGCAGGCTGAAGTGAGGCTCAGCCTCACTGTACCCCAGTTACAAAGCTTGGCTGACAGGTGACAATGAAATCATTTGAGTTAAGGAAATACACTGGCATAGTGTGATAAAATTATGAGGTGACAAACAATGAAATAAAGAAGTATAATACTCAAATGAAGCATGTAACATAATCCTCTATGTTTGGACCAAGCAAAGGGAACTTGCCCTAAGTACTGCCATCTTGTTTCCAGACTCCATTTTAAGATGGAAGTCTGGAAGAAAAGCAAAGTTCAAGATCCCAGACACTGGGGAGCTGGAATTTCCCTATGGTTTTAGTTTGTTTGTTTTTGGTTTGGAGGTATTTTTTTCTTGTTGTTCATTTTTTGAGACAAGTTTCTCTGTAGCTTTGTAGCCTGTCCTGGAACTAGCTCTTGTAGAGAAGGCTGACCTCGAACTCACAGAGATCCACCTGCATCTGCCTTCTGAGTGCTGGGATTAAAGGCACGTACCACTACTGTCTGGCTCTGGAATTTTCCATTAGGGCAGAAGAACTTCCTCCTTCACATTAAAGTACCCTTTTAATCGACTTTGATTCCCCCAAAACATTCTTGCTGTTTGTAAGCAAAAATAAGAAATGTATCTGGTAGCTGCAGTGCAGAACTTGTATCCTGTTTGGGGTGACAAGGATGTTTGTGGTTTTCCTGGTAAAATACTGGCCTGATAGAACATTCTGGGCTTCAGTCAGCTCTGGAGTCTCCTGTGGTCTCTGACTGTTGAGCCTTGCTCCCAATTCAATGATAATCTTGCTCTGAGTGAACTCTTGTGTGCCTGCAATGTTTCAGTTCCATGTGGACCCTACAACAGCTATAATGTAAAAATAAATGATGAACAGGGATAAACCGAAGGCTCATATTGGCTAATGAAACAGAATAAAAATTAAAATGCCATGGTGATTTTATGGCCTCATGAAAGGAAATGAGATTGACCTGAGAGTCAGAGAGTGAGTGCGATAGAGGGAATGGTTGAAACGCAATGGAACTTGAAAATGAGATAAAATAATGGGGTAAAATGAACTAAAAAGACAAAAATGAAATGAAACTTAGTGAATATAATTAAAGATAATTTAATGAAATTAGGGAATCATGAGAGGGTCCCGAAAGGAACTAATGAAATGAAATACTATTGAGAACTGGATTTGAATCATGAAATGAATTGAGATGAAATGTAAAGTCATGCAATGAGGTGAAATGTCAATTACTCAAACACAATGAAATGTAATTTATGGGATGAGAGAAATAATGGAATGAAGTGACTGAATGAAATGAGATAATACACGAAATAAACTGATAACAGGAAATAGTGATTTGATGAAGGGCAATCATGTGATGTAATGAGTGACATAAAATGAAGGGAACCTTAAGGAAATGGCAGGAAAAATGAAGCCTTCTTATAACAGAATAAGATGAGATGCATGCAATCCACAGGGCAGGAATGAGAGGCCATGTGGTGTGAGGCACGGATGTATTGTAAAACTTTAAGACAATTCTGAAGCCATTTCTGAACCCTCTCTGTACTTCCCCTCCTCCCCTGGGAACCAAGGCCCTAACAGCTACATACATATGCATGTACTGAGATTTTGGGAACTTTCCATCTCCCTGAATAGGGGCAAGATAACCCTTAGGTGTTGACTCAGTGACTGATGGTTTGACTCAGGCCCTGGGAAAGGGGCAAAGTGACCCTCAGATGTTTCCCGCTACCTCATCTGATCTGGCAACCACTCTCCAGCCAATTATTGGTAATAGCCCTTTTGAATAAGCCAATCATAATAGTTAAAGAACAACCCCCAGACACCCCCCCCCTTCCTTCTGTGGGTTTTCCCTTTAAAAATAGCCTGAACCAACTATTCGGGGTCTTCCTAGCCTCCCGAATGCTGGAAGACCCTGTCATGACAGAATTAATGAAATCCTCATGCTTTTACATCAGCTGTGGTGTGAGAGGTGGTCTCTGGGGGCGTCTCCTTCTCGGTGATTGGACTCTAGGGTCCAACAGTATAACGCAATGCAGCGGAGTGGAAGCTGATTGATGAATGGGAGAATGAGAAGAAGCTAAAATGGGGGTCGAATGAGATAATGAAACAAAATAAAATATGAAATGAGGGCTTTATGATACAAAGAAAAGATAAGACACTTAACCTGCCAGGTGGTGGTTGGGCAGGACTTCAATCCCAGCATCAGGAAGCAGAGGCAGGCAGATGTCTCTGAGTGTGAGGCCAGCCTGGTCTACACAGTGAGTTCCAGGTCAGGTTCAAAAGCTACACAGAGAAAAACCCTGTCTAAGAAAAAAAAAAGGAAAAAGAAAGGAATAAAGAAACTGAACTCAACTATAGTCCATGAGTTTAATGCTTTTATGTAAAATAAAAGGAGACATGTCATCAACTAGAAATGTCTGCAATGAAATTCAGTGGGGAATGTAAAATGAAATTCAAGTGACTTGGAAAGATGAATTGAAATTAAATTTAATGAATGCAATATGTTTAAATAAAATGTCATATTAAAAGAATGAAAATAGTGATACAAGGCTGATGTCTTGATGCACTGAGTGACCTAAAATGAAGTGAAATGTAAGAATTAAATGACAGAAAATAGGAAAATATGATGAAATATTTTGTTCAAACAAAATAAAGTGAAACACAAAATTATAAAGTCAAATTATGAACTGAAATAAAATATAACAAAATTCAACATAAAATATTGGCAAATACAATAATCAATGGAACGATGGAAAGAGGCAAAACAAAGATCAGAACGGATAATGGAATGAAATTTAAGATACAAAGAAATAATGTTTTATAAGACAATGAAGCAAAAGTGAAAGAAAATGAACGATTTCATGTGAAAAACAGAATGAGAAGTAATCGAATGGAATGAAAAAGGGCACAAAATGTAATGAGAGGATGAATTTAATTGGATGCATGTCAAATAATCAATAAAAGACTGGGATGACCGAAGCCAGCCTGGTCTACAAGAGCTAGTTCCAGGACATGCTCAAAAGCCACAGAGAAACCCTGTCTCGAAAAACCAAAAAAAAAAAAAAAAAAAAAAAAAGACTGGGATGACGATGAACTGCAATGGTATGTTTCTAAGAGGATATGTGATGCCATTTACTGCCCTGAAATGTCATGTAATCACACACAATGAATGGAGTGAAATAAGTGAAAAGAAATAATGGCATGCAGTGATCCTGTGAAATGAAACAATAGAGTGAAATGACCCGATGCAGCGTGAATATTTTGAAAGACTAATGAAGAGATGCGGCAAAGTGAAATAAGATAACAAAATGACATGAAATCACAAAATAAAATGAAATAGAGGTACAGCAAAATAAGATAAAAAGTATTGTGAGAAAAAGAAAATGATGCTGTGTTGGTAGCTGACAGATTTACTCCCTGCACTCAGGAGGCAGAGGCAGGTGGATCTCTGAGTTCAGGGTCAGCCTGGTCTACAGAGTGAGTCCCAGGACAGCCAGGACTGATCTGCTGTGCTGAAGTGGTGGGTTTGGAATTTGCAGCCAGCCTCCTGCCTCTGCAGCTAGAGTGCTGGGAGCCCAGGTCTTCACCACCTCACCCAGCTCTGCTCTGCAAATGGCGCTTTAACCTTAAAATAACTGACACGTTGACCAGGAACTGTTAAGCATTTATCAGTGCATTTTTATTTTGAAATTTTATTTTGGAGGCATTCAGAAAGGAAGCATGCTTGCAGGGAGCAGTACCCCAAGGCGCCTGCTATTTCTAAGGCTGCCTGGTGCCAAAGGCTGAAGGGCAGCAGGCAGGTCTGAAGGAGAAAGCTGGGCAACAGTTACAAAACCTTTCCAGGAGGCCTGAGAAAACAAAGGGGCCTCTTCTCCACCAGTTGGTGGCTGCAGGCAGACCCCACTGACCTAGGTGCTCCTGGTCAGAGGTCTGGGCTTCCTGCTGTGGAGCACCAGGCTGGGGATCCAAGAGGGAGGGGGGCTGCTGCAGCATGAGCCTGCAAGGTGGGGCTTCAGCCTGGGCTTCCTCTCCCACCAGAGCCTCTGCTCTCTGACTCTCAGGACAGAAGGCAGAGGAGCTTCCAGGCTTGCCCTGCACTCTACTAGAATCCCTGCCCCAGGGCGATCCCCCCAAGCCTGCCCCCAGCCTCGGGAGAGCTTCCTCAGGTGGAGAGCAGCCCTCACCAAAGGAGAACTCTCTCAAGGGCAGCAAGCAAGGCATTTTCCAAGGCTGCAGCTTATCCCAGGTCATGACCCCACAAGACCTGGGCTCTGCAGCTGTTATTCCTGAGGCCTCCCAAGCCTCTCTCACTGGCACAGACCAGACATTTGGCTCCATGGCACAAACACCACCCCCAGCACGAAGATTCACGTAGAGACAGGGTTTTTCAGTCTTACGAAGTTTAGAGCAGCTGCATTTGCTTACCAGTTTGGGTACAGGAAGGCAGAACCTGTCTTGGCCAGTCTGCTGTCAAGTCTAATATACACCGCTTGGTTTCTCACAGCTGTGTTTTCTTATAGCGTTTTTGGTTTTTCTACGGTGAAAAGTCTCAAATTGTCATGTTTTACTCGCTGTAAATTCTTAAACCGTTTTGGACTTTCTCATTAGTAAAATCTTATACTGGTTTGGTTTCTCTCGTCTGTAAAATCATATACCGTTTTTGGTTTTGTCAGCTGTAAATTTTTATGCCCTTTTAGTTCTCGGCGACAGGTTTTCAGTCTTACACAGATTGGTAAAATAGCATTATTTAGTAAGTTGTTTAAAATGAGGCAGAGCCTACTTTAGCCTCTGGGCTCTCCCTTTTTACTGGCCCAAGTAGGGGCGGAGCCCAGCTGTCACTGGCTTCCCCAGTGATGACGTATCCCAGTGGGCGGGGTGTGAGGCCGACTGCAAACTCTAGAAGAAAACCATTAAAATTATATCGTTTTTTTAAAAGCCGGAAACGAACGTTATTACAGAAGAGGATAACGTGAGACCCTAAAAAAAAAAAAAAAAAAAAAAAAAAAACCGAGAGCGTCCCAAACGCGGTAAAAGTTGTTCGCTACCTCCGCCACGAGAAACTGTGGACTGGCAGAGAAACCGCTGTAAAGGCTGCTGACCACCCTGGCTCATTCCTTTCTTTGCCTTGTGGGAGGTGGCGTTTTTCATTGGCCAAGTCAGACAGGCTCTGCCTCATTGTACCCAAGTTACTAAACAAATGCTATTGTACCAATCTATGTAAGACTGAAAAACTGTAGCGGGGAAACGAAAATGGTATAAGACTTTGCATCAGAGAAAACCCAAAACGGTATAAAATTTTACAGCAGAAGATTAAAAAAATCGGTATAAGAATTTTAGAGCAGAGAGAAACAAACACTGTATAGAAAGTTCAGCAGAAAAACAAAAAAATGGTATATGAATTTACAGCAAAGATAATACTGATGTACTAATCTGTGTAAGAATGACAATCTCTCACCAAGAAACTAAAACGATTCATGACTTTAGAGCAGAGAAAAATCAAAACAGTATAAGATTTTACAGAAGAAAAAAATGATATAAAATCGTAGAGCAGAGGGAAACAGAAACGGTATAAAATTTTCAGCAGAAGAAAAACCAAAATGTCTTTTGAAATTTTTGGGTAAAAAAAAAAGGAAAAAAGAAAAACCAAAATGGTAAAGAGTTTACCGCAAAGAAAATGCTGTTGTACTAATTTTTGTAATACTAAAAACTGTCACCGAGAAGCTAAATCGGTATTAGACATTAGAACAGAGAAAAAAACTAAACGGTTTAAGACTTTACAGCAGAAAGAAACAAAAACATTATAAAATTTTACAGAAGAAAAATAAACCAAAACGGTATAGGAAATTGTAACAGACAGAAACAAAAATGATCAAAATTTTATAGCAGAAAAATACAGAAACGGTTTAAGACTTTACAGTCAAGAAAACTCAAAGGTATAAGATTTGACAGCAGAGTGAAACCAAAACGGTATAATATTAAAAGCAGAGAAAACTCAGAACGGTTTAAGCCTTCAATTTACATCTGAGAGAATCCAGAAAGGTTTAAACCTTTACTGCAAAGAGAAACCCAAAGGCTAGAAACCTTGACTGCAGAGAAAAACCAAAATGGTTTAAGACTTTAGAGCAGAAAAGAGCAAAAATGGTGTAAGACTTTACAGAGGAGGAAAAAACCCAACTGCTTAAGATTTTACAGCATTTAGTCACCAAAACAGTTTCAGACTTACAGCAGGCTGAAGTGAGGCTCAGCCTCACTGTACCCAAGTTACAAAGCTTGGCTGACAGGTGACAATGAAATCATTTGAGTTAAGGAAATACACTGACATAGTGTGATAAAATTATGAGGTGAAAGACAATGAAATAAAGAAGTATAATACTCAAATGAAGCATGTAACATAATCCTCTATGTTGGGACCAAGCAAAGGGAACTTTCCCTAAGTACTGCCATCTTGTTTCCAGACTCCATTTTAAGATGAAGGCAATGAAACATGCATATTTTTTCCAATTAATTTCAATTCCTGTAGATGACTCTTTTGGGAAATGTCTCATGCTCTGGCAATATTCAACTTTTTGGGTCTCTAATGTAGCACAGACTTCACCTTCACTGCTCCACACAATGACCTCTGATGACCTTCATGTAAGCACTGTGGCCCTGTCAGATGCTGTCTAGCCTCAGCTGCTCTTGGAAATTGTGGAAGAATTGGTGATTCCCTTTATCTTTTTTGTTTCTTATTCCCCAAACCAGTGCACTGTGAAAGGCATGGAAAAAACAGTGCACAAATATAAGCCTGTGGTCGGCGTTTCTTTCCAAACCTCCAAGTGCTGGTGGCTCAAACTTCTGAGCCTCCTGATAAAAATGGCCATTTATAAACTGTGTCTCAAGTGACACCCATTCTTTATTATGACCAATGTAATGTAATAAAAATGTTTTGAAAAGCCTGTGCTACAAGGCAGGATGCCTTGCCCTCTCTTAAGATTGGAGGGGGGTGGGAGGGAAGGTGTGTGGAGGGAGTGGGAGGAGGGGAGGAAGTGGGAATTTTGATTGGTATTTTTTTTAAATAATAAAATAAAATAATAATAATAATAAAAGAAAAAAGATATAGGCAAAGCAAAGTTCAAAATCACAGACCCTGGGGAGCTGGAATTTCCCTACCATTATTATTATATTTTATTTTATTTTATTTTATTTTTGGTTTTTTGGTTTTTTGAGACAAGTTTCTCTGTAGCTTTGTAGCCTATCATGGAACTAGGTCTAGTAGAGCATGCTGGCCTCGAACTCACAGAGATGCACTGGCCTCTGCCTTCTGAGTGCTGGGATTAAAGGCCTGTGCCACCACTGTCTGGCTCTGGAATTTTCCATTAGGGCAGAAGAACTTCCTCCTTGGCATTAAAGTAGCCTCTTAATCAACTTTGGTTCCCCATGACATTCTTGCTGTTCCTAAACACAAAAAAGAAATGCATCTGATGGCTGCAGTGCAGAACTTGTATCCTGTTTGGGGTGGCAAGGATGTTTGTGGTTTTCTTGGTAAAATACCGGCCTGATAGAACATTCTGGGCCTCATTCATTTCTGGAGTCTCCTATGATTCCTGACTGTTCAGTCTTGTTCCCAATTCAATAAAAATCTTGCTCTGAGTGAACTCTTGTGTCCCTGCATTGTTTCAGATCTATGTGGACCCTACAACAGCTATAAGGTAAAAATAAATGATGAAAAGAGCTAAACAGAATTAAAGTGTTATTTACAGAGGGGACCTGGATGTGATGGTACAGGCCTGTACTCCCAGCACTCTGTCTTCACAGGGGAGTGTGTCTGCAAATTCCAGGCCAGTCACTTCAGCACGGCCAGGATCCGTCCAGCCACAGTCCACCTGCCAGACTCCGTAGCTATTCTCTTAAACATTACAGTTCATGTGGAGTCACAAAGGACCCTCAAAGAAACAGTGCAGTCTGTGTCCCAACACCTGATTCCTGGGAGTCTCATAAATCATAGGTAGAAATAGCACTCAGTTTGACAAACAGATACTTGGATAGTTGGATCAGACCTGAGGTTCCATAAACAAACCCATGCCAGAAGCAACACCCAAGTCCAAAGCTGGCTTACAAAAAAGTAGACAAAATACTTCTCAGGGTACCCCCAGGGGCAAGCACTTGCTGAACAGGACTCTGGTCACCAGGGAAATAGCGCCACCAACTGGCAATTGATCATCATGGACGTGAAAACCTTTGCCCCAGTAAAGGAAATAAATGTTCAAATACCTGCAGAGGCGGAGAGACGTTCTGACAACCCCTCGTCTGTCAGAGGATTCCTGTCTAAAAGACACCACCAAGAACCCAGAGTTTTAAGGAAGAAAACGCCAAATCTCCTAACCAACAAAAGGCCTGACCAAGTGAACAACCCATTCTCAGAGCCTGAAATGCAAATACCAATCCGCACGGTGGGGGGAGAGGCGGGCGGGGATGCTCATTCTTGCTGAGCAGGTAGAGCACACTCAGAGATTCCGTCATATCCCAGTTAGAACGGCAATGGTGATCATCAAGAGAGCAAACAAGAACATATCCTGGAGGGTGGGGTGAAGGAGCCCTTATAGCCCTGCCCACAGTTTAGTGAGGGAACCAGTCTAGACTTCCATTAATGGAGAGATGGGCAGAGAAGGAATGTTTTGCACCCACAATGAATTTGTTTGCACTCACAGAGAAGAAGAACACTATGTGGTCTGCAGGAAGATGGACAGAACAAGAGACAATCACACTGAGTGAAAGAAGTCAGTCTCAGGCTGGCAGACCCTGCATGTGTCTCAGCTGTGACTCCTCCTACACATGCTAGATACATGGAATACTGTATGTTGTGAAGACATGAAAACATCTGGAAAAACTTCATGGACAGCAAAGGGGCCTAATGGGAGAAGGTAGGTTTGTGGAATCAGAGAGCATTGGAGCATGGTGGATGGAATAGGCAAAGAGAGAGTTATATAATTGCATGGAATTATATATTGCAGCCACATATCCTCCAATAAATAAAACAGTTTGATATTAGTTAATAAATGAATGGATGTATCAATGAATTTATAAATAAATGACAAACATCTTGAGCTGAGAGTCTCCCAGTAGTAATCAGGGGGCACAAACTGTGGGTGCAGTGAACAGACCACCACATCTGGGGTGCCTGGGTCTTTTCTGCAGCTCTCTAAAGACAGAAAAACCAGCAAGGTTCCAGGTTATCACTGTCATTGATTGTACACCTACAAGAAACAGAGTCAATGTATAGCTCCATTCGTGATTATGTTTTCAAGGTGGAAAAGGGTGTTCTTTTCCTCATTTGTTTTTCTTTCCAAATGGAAAGATGGGTTTATTTTAGATGAAAGTTCCAGTGGGATCCCGTTCATCGCAGCAGGGTAGGCAGAGCAGCAGGAAGAGGAGGCCAGCTGGTCACATTGCAGAGCGGTTAAGAAGCAGAGATGGAACAAGACGCAGGCTCAGGCTATCAAACCTCAAAGCATGCCTTCTCTCTCCGAGGCTTCCACTTCCACCAACAGGGCTCGATTACCTAAAGCAGCATTTCACAATCTGTGGGCCATGACCCCTTTGGGGGTCGGATGATCCTTTCACAGGGATCACTTAAGACATTTGGATAACACAGATGTTTACATTACAGTTCATAACCGTAGCAAAATAACAGTTATGAAGAAGCAATGAAAATAACTTCATGGCCAGGGGACACCACAACATCAGAACTGTATTTAAGGGTCATAGCATGAGGAAGATTGAGAACCACTGTCCTAAACTTTTCAGACCCTTTCTTTGCCTGTCTGTCCATTGTGGAATATCTAGGTTGGTTCTCTTCCCAAGCTGCTGTGAACAGGGCTGTAAGAATCACTGGTAAGCAAGTTTCTCTAGGGCATGTTGACTCGGAGTCTTTGAGGTAAATATCAAAAACTGGTAAGGCTGTGTCCCATGGAAAGTCCCTCTTTTTGGTTTTTGAGGATCCTCTATCTTATGAGTCACCGTGTGGTTGCTAGGAATCATACTCAGGACCTCTGTGGTATAGGAGGTCAGTGCTCTTAACCACTGAGCCATCTTTCTAGCCCCCAGTTTGGTCTTTCTAAGACCAAACTAAGAATGGGACCACTGGCCCTTGTCATTCTTGACCATCAGTGAGCTATATTCCTAATCCTCAGACTTTCACTTTTTGACAAGAACATGTAGGTTTGGAGAGGATGGTTCAGTAGGCAAAGAGCTTTTCCAGGAAAGGCAGGAGGACCAGACTTGATCCTCAGCACCCACATAAAGCCAGGCATTGGGATGTGTGCCTGTAAACCCAGCACTGGGCAGGCAGAGACAAGGAGGATGACAGGTACCTGCTGGCCTGCCTGTCTAGTGCCTAATGAGGGCAGCTCAGTGAGAGAGCCAGTCTCCAAACAGAAGACAGAACGTGAGGGAGGAAACACCTGACATCAGCCTCTGGGCTCCACACAAATTCACCAACCACATAAACACCCACTGTAAGGAACATCAAAATCAATCAAAATCACCCTTGAAACTCCAAGGCAAGAAACAACAAATTAGAAAAAAGGAAGTGGGTTCCTCTTGAAGTACAAAATTCGAGCTTAGATTGAAAAAATGTTGTATCTAACTAAAAGAGGAAGCTTAAACTACTTGGCTTGTGATAGAACACTGGGCGTGGGGAGGGGAGAAATTGTTAGCACACCCAAGTTTTACCACGAATGTGATGGAGATGTACCAATATCTATTTTCCATTAGGAAAAGAAAAACAGAATAAAGAGATTGGCGTGAGGCCCAGACTATCCTACCCTCTCCACTCTGAGTTCTCTCCTGCTAGTTTCTGTGCTTTTCTGACGCCTTGGGTGAAGGGACCTCTGGCTTCCAGGTGGGCAGGGCCTCTCTGTTGTTACTGATGAGAAAGTGCAGAAGGGGTAGTGGATTCCTTGTTACACAACCTCACCTGGGCTCCAGCCAGCCTCTTCCTGAGAATCATGTTCCCTCTAAACCAAATGGAATTTAATGGGACACCGTTGCTGTCATTAAGGAATTACTTCAAAATGTTGTTAGCACAATGAATAAGGTTATAATGAGTGTGGTCACATGCCACCCAGAAGGGCATGGCAGAATCTCTTTACACAAAGGAGACTTGTTGAAGTGAGCAGGAAACCCCAGCTCTATCTGTTAGCAAGAGGAGGTGTGAGAGCCACAGTAAGCAAAGTCAGAGACGGTCTGAAATAGAAATTACAAACTTAAGCTGGAGTGAAGACTCGGGACCACCGCGAGAGGGCTGGCTGTAGCCTTAGAGCTGAGTCAGAACAGGTAGGAGCATGGGAGTTTGTACTCGAAAAGCACCAAGGCCAGGGCTGCAGGGACAGTGGAGAGAGCATGGGGACTTGCCCTGTCCCCTCTGCAGTGGATTTCGGGTTGTGAGTTTCTTCTCTCTTTGTCATCAAAACAACTGCCCTGTCCTTTCGCAAACACCGTGTTATATGAAAACTTCCGGTCAGGAAGCTGGCAACGGTACCACCGCCCTGCGGTCCACATTCTGTTCACAGAGGGAGATTCGTAGGCAAACTGTGTCAAATGGCATCTGAGTCTTAGGTGTCCCCACAATGGGATAGAAACAAATGCAGTCATCTCACACACATTGTCCTCTCCTCGACCTTCATACCATTTCTATTGAGAGTGACGGTTAATTGGGGACAGGTTAAACAGTGACAGGTATAAAGGTGACTTTGCGCATGACAAGGCGTTTCATATTACCATGCAAGATGGCGCTGCGGGGATTTAATTTCCAGATGGAGATGGAGCTTCAGAGGACGGCCTCATGTGCAGCGTGAACACATGCCACATTAAAGACCTACGTGTGAAAATCAAAATCTCCAGCTACTGGAAAACAGAGACTGCTGCTTTTTCTGATTTCTCTTGCAGGGCTGAGGACTGTTATAGCAGGCAAATGCTCGGTCACTGGGCTACATCCACAGTCACCAAAATGACATTATGTCATTGAATTCAGGTAGAATATGGGAAGCAGCTATCACAAAGTTGTTGTCAGTTAAAGTGTTGATAAATTTATCTATGTGGATCTATCAACTGTACCTGTACAAGGTAATAGACAAGTTAAATGTAGCATTAATCTTCAAGAAAACATAGTAAATACGTATGACAAAGGAGAAATATACAGGATAGAAAAGGAAAATATCCTTTAATTATAATTATTTTTTGTTTTATGATATAATCATATCATTTATCCTTTCTCTTTCCTCCCTCCAACCTTTTGCTCTCTTTTAAATCATGGCCTTTTAAAAATATAGCTGTGTATTTCTTTAACACATATTTTCTTTGTACATATGTATGCACACATATTCATAAATATATAAATATAATCTGTTTACTCCTTATAATGGTACTTGTATGTATATGCTTTCATGGCTCACCATTTATTCATGGATAGCAATTGGTGTGCTCTTCCCTGGGGAAGGTTATTCTTCCATTCTCAGCATCCCTTGGTGGCTGGTAGTCCTTTGACTAGCACTGAGGCCTCACCAGCTCTCCTGTCCATTTAGCATGGCTATTGGTGTCACCCTGTTAAGGTCGTATTTAGGATGTCATATTGGTGAGACTCCTAGGGTGTATCTTCTCTTCCATTTGTAGAAGACTTGATCTCCCACCAAAATTCCTCTTCCTCTGGCTCCCACAATCCTTCTGCCCCGCTCTTCTGAAATGACTCTAGACCATAAAGGATTAACATATTTTTAAGTTCCCACATTTAAGGAAAATTATCAGGGCTGAAGATGACTGAATGGTTAAGAGTGCTGGCTGCTCTTCCTAACTGTTCTTCCAGAGTTGTTGAGCTCAATTCCCAGTAGCCACATGGCAATGCACAGTCTGGTGCCCTCTTCTGGTGTGTATACATATATACAGACAAAATGCCTGAATACATAAGATACATGCATAAATAAATCTTGAAAAATATCAGCTTTATCAAGTTTTACTTACAAGAGATTAATAAGCACTTATAGCAGTTTACCTTCTAGGTTAGATCCACTAAAAAGACTTCTCAACATCCAAAACAAACATTTAAAAACTCCCAAAGAGAAACAATAGGTAAACACATTTTCAAATAAATATTTTGACAAATACTTTTTAATACACGACAAGCTTTTCCACAATATGAAGTCCCTTTAGAATCTAAGAAGAGTCAAAAACATTATTTCTAGCCAGGCTGTGGTGGTGCATGCCTTTAATCCCAGCACTTGGGAGGAACTCACAATCTCTGTGAGTTCAAGGCCAGTCTAGTCTACAAAGTGAGTTCCAGGACAACCAGGACTGTTACACAGAGAAACACTCTCTTGAAAAAAACAAAAAACAAACAACAAAAAAAACCCAACAACAACAAAAAAGCCAGCCACCCTCCCCCCAAAAAAGCACTATTTCTGTTTATAGCCAAATAGAAACTGTAGCTTGGCAATCTCAAGATGGCTGCCACTCTGGACCACCAGCCAAAGCTCTTAGAACTAGACACTGGCCTTTTTGTGTAGTTGTGTGCAAGCCAAGCAAACAAACAAAAGCCATTTATTACTGCTGATTTGTGTCTAAAACTTCAAGCCTGGCTCATTCACTATTGTCCTCTCTACAAAGTGAAGACCTGAAAATTTAAAATAGTAAAGGAGATAAAAAGAGAACTTGATCAATAAAATTTTTATCACTTTAAATTTTTTTATTTTATTATTTTACATGTGCAGGGTCTTTGCCTGCATGTAAGTCTGTGCACCATATATATTCAGTACCAACAGAGGCCAGAAGAAGGTGTGGGATCCCCTGGAATTGGAGCTAGAAATGGTTTTGAGCTGCTATGGGTACAGGGAATCCAAAGTTCATCCTCTGGAAGAGCAAACCTGCTCTCTAGTGGATGTGCCAGTTCTCCAGTCTCAACAAGCATCGTTACTAAAACGCACTCAGCTTCATTTGTAATTGAGAACTACATATTTAAGACACAATGCCTACACAGCCACCAAAATGAATAAAATGCAGAGAACATAAAATGCACAAAATAGATAAGGAGTTGGGCAAATCATATCTTCATATACTACTGGTAGGGTGTCATTTGGTATAGCAGTTTATACACATGCTTCTTAGTAGCTACTCAAGCTGGGCATATAGAAAACACTACTTTCAGTAATAAAGACACATGCCATATTATCCAAAAGAGCAGTGTTTACAATAGCTCTGAACCGGAAGTTATGTCTGTCCACAGTGGGACTGATAAGTTATAGTCTAGTCACAGCATGGGATAATACATAGAAAAGAGAATAAACAAGCTGAAATTTCACCTATCAGGAGTGAATACAGACAATGAGAAAGAAGGAAGACAGGAAAACACACATGAGACACACATTTATACAACATGTAAGCACGTATGTGTCTGTGTTGGTGAGAGCCTGGATGGTGGGCCAGACAGATAGTTCAGTGGTTAAGAGTGATTGCTGCTTTTGCAGAGGGCCCAGGTCTGGTTCCCAGCACCCACATCAGGTGATCCCCACCCACCTGTCACTACATCTCCAAAGGACCCAGTGCCCTCCCCTGGACACACATATATACATAATTGAAAATAAAATGACTCTTCAAAAAAAAGTTTGGAAGGTGATTTTCTTTTTCTGTTGCTAATAACTGCTGCAAGCTGGTCAAATTATAACTAAAAGGAATAAATTAATGTCCAAGGAGTGGGATAGCAGTGTGGTAGTTTGGACGTAATTGGCACTATTAGAAGGTGTGACTTTGTTGGAGTAGGTATGGCCTTGTTGGAGGAAGCACGTGTCACAAAGACCACTTCCTGTGGCCTCCAAGATGTAGGACTCTCAGCTACTTCTCCAGCACCATGTCTGCCTGCAGGCCATCATGTCCTACCATGATGATAATGGACTGAGCAATCAACACCCCAAAACAGGCAGTTGAGAGCCCCCACTGGGTTCCCTCATGCCAATCCCAGCCCCTGCTATTCTTACCGACAACTCATGGGGTCTGCGGAAGACTGCCCTCCGTGAGAAAGCTGCAGTGAGAATCACCCCAGAGCCTGAGCGCAGTGGCTGCATCTGCAGCCTCCACTGCTGCGCTGGCCCAGAAGGCAGCCATGAGCTGGGCTGACCTACACTAGTCTTGGGAGCAGAAGCAATAAAGCACAGTGTGCACCCAAAGTGAGGATCATATTGTGCCTATGTGTAATTAGACATGTCTATGGTTAAAGTGAGGATCATATTGTGCCTATGTGTAATGAGACATGTCTATGGTTAAAAGTCAGAGGTAGCATGGAAAGGGTCCTGTGCAGTGAGCAAGGGCTGACACAATCCGAGTCTGTCAGTGAAAACAGAGAACCAAACTGAAGGGTAAAAACTTCCCACTTTTACAACTGAATTTAGGTTTCAGGGCTCTGAGAGGGGCAAACATGTCTCTCCCAACAAAGCTCCCTTTATCAACAACACCCTTGCATTCAGGGACAAAGGAGAGGGCACAAACAAGGCCTGAGTTAGGCCCACAATGTCTCAAAAACAGTTCCTGCATCCCCTTGAAACTTACCCAAGTACATGCAAAGATAAAACCTTAGCCAATTAAAAGTATACTAATGTAACGGCTGCTTGCTTAACCAATTATGCTTGAGATGACCTAACCACTCTTGAAATTCCCCTAGCTGTGCTTAAAAGAGGCCTGCATGCTCCTCTCAGAGTTGTCACCCTGAGAAGTCCCCACATATAATGGTAAATAAACACTCTATGCTCTTGCATACTATTTGAGTCTGGGGTCTTCCATCTCGGACACTTACATATACACGTTAAGCCCCCAGCCTTTCTCTTTCTCTCTTGTTTTTTTTGAGACAGTGTTTCCCTGTGTAGCCCTGGCTGTCCCGGAACTCCCTTTGTAGCCCAGCGTGGCTTCAAACTCACAGAGATCTGCCTGCCTCTGCCTTCTAAGTGCTGGGATTAAGGGTGTGTACCACCATCTCCCCTGGCTGACTCCTTCTTTTGAACCACACAGAAGGGAGCTGCAGACACGTACTTGAGCCTGTGAGCACCTTGCCTCATGTGTTCCACTGTCTTTTTTATCAACTTATCTCTGACCTGCAAGTTTTTGTTTTGAATAATTTCCTGGCTACTCTGCAACCTGTTCAGGCTTTTAAATTTACTCTTGATTTTGGGGGCCAGGACCCCAAAATACCAAACCTGGACCCCAACTACTGACAACAAAGTCATACGTCCAGCCAGTATGTGCTGGACCTCTAATTCCAGCTTTTAGGAAGTGGAGGCAGGAGAATCAGGAGCTTCAAGTCATCCTCAGCCATATCAAGAATAGCCTGAGCTAAGGGAAATATTGTTTGAAAAAAAACAAATAAAACAAATAAACACATAAGGCAAAGAAAACCAGCCTACAAACCACAATCCCAGAGAACTTAGACAACAATACGGACACTGAGACTTACATAGATATAATCTACATGGGAAGTAGAAAGTATAAAAAGACAAGATCTCCTGAGTAAATTGGGAGCAAAGGGACCTTGGGGGAGGGTTGAAGTAGGGAGGGAACAGGCAGGGAGGGGAGCAGAGAAAATTGTAGAGCTCAATAAATATAAAGGGGGGAAAAACTAATTGTTTAAAAAAGAAAAGCTAAATAAATAAAATAAAACAAGAGGTTAAAAAAAAAAACAAGTGAACAACAGAAAAAACTCTACCCTCCAATCTGGCTCTTGAGAAGAGACAGAAATTACATAGCCCCTATGAGAGGCAGGTGTGGTGTTGCAGGCCTTTAATCCCTGTGCCCAGGATGTAGGCTGATCTGTGAGTTTGAGTCCAGCCTGATCTAAGAGTGAATTCCAGTCCTGCCAGAGCAACATACTGAGATGCTGTTTGAAAAAAGAAGAGAAGGAGAAGGGAAGATAAGAAAGTGCTGAGGCCGCGTCCACCAGGACTGCTCTGCTCACAGAGGCTCCTGCAGCCTTCGGTGTGACAGTGAGATCCTTGTGAAGCTGCAGCGCCCAGGAGGACAGGACTTTGTCGGTGACTTCATCTGTTACTCCTGTGATCCTAGGAGTAAACACCTGACAGAAAGATGTAGTCTGCTCCGTGGTCTCACTCAGGGGAAGAGACAGGCAGATCTCTGTGAGCTTGAGGTTAGACTGTTTACAGAATGAGTTCCAGCCAAGGCTACACACATGCAGATCCCATCTCAAAACACCACAGGACAGGGGAAAAGGAAGAAGGAGAGAAAGAGGCTACAGGAAAGCCAGGGAAGGACAGGGCATGAAAATACAGACATTCACAATTTCCTACTTCCTCTGGCTTGGTCCCTCCAGAAAACACCATCGTATTATGAATCTATCCAGGGAAGGACAGGGCATAAAAATACAGACATTCACAATTACCTACTTCCTATGGCTCGGTCCCGCCTCAGAAAATACCATTGTATTATGAATCTATCCAGGGATTAACTAAATCATTACATCAAAGCTCTGAAATCTAATTATCTAAGGGAACGCCACCATCAGCTGCTCAGAGTTTGGCTTCACTAATCATCTAATTGTTTCTTAATTGAGCCACGCTGAGGACTTAAATTAACTTTTACAACGGCCATTCTGCTCAAGGGACAGTCCTAGAGAACTTCTCTCACAAAGTCCTAAGGGACTATTATGTGTAGACAGCTGTGGGTGATCAGGGGTGAAAGGGAGTGTCCATGAGGCCCCCTGAAGGCCATTATACACAGATGAAGGCACATGTGAAGACTTAGAAACGTTGCAAATGGATAGAAAACTCTGAATTAAGCCAGATGTACATCCTGATCCTTTATGACACCTTTTATGTGAACCAAAAATATTGGCAGGAGTGGTGGCTCACGCCTTTAATCCCAGCATTTAGGAGGATGTCTGGAAGTTCAAGGCCAACTCAATGTGAGTAGTGATTTCCAGCATAGCCAGAGCTACATAATAATTCCCTATGTCATAAGCACATATACACAAACATGTATACATACATACACACATGTAGTAGGGAGACGGTTCAGCAGCTAAGAGCACTGACTGCCCTGGTGTCAATACCCAGCCCCCACATGGAGTTCACAGTCATCTATAATTCCTGTTCCAGGCGTCTGAAGTCCACTTCTGACCGCATCAGGCACCAGACACGCAGGTGATACAGACTTATCATGCGGACAAATGCCTAGACACATATAAAGTATAAAATAATAAAAACAACATGCAAAAATGAATCACATATGATTAGTTGATACAAAAATGCACCTTTAAAAAATACTAATGGGGGTGGAGAGATGGCTGAGGTTAAGAGCACTGGCCGGTCCTCCAGAGGTCCTGAGTTCAATTCCCAGCACCCACATGGCAGCTCCCAATCATCTATAAAGGGTTGGATGCTATGTTCTCTTGTGTAGATGGAGCACTCACATACATGAGGTCATAAACCTTTAAGAAAGAAAAGGAGGAGGAAGAGCAGCAGCTTCTCTGAGCAAGGCTGAGGGCCGCACTCCTGAGGGCCCCCACATTGTTCTAGTCACCCTAAGAACTGCTACTCTTTCTCTTTCTCTTTCTCTCTTTTTTCTAGTCAGGGTTTTTCTGTTCAGCTCTGCTGTTCAGGAATTCCCTCTGTAGACCAGGCTGGCCTTGAACTCACAGAGATCTTCTTGCCCCTGCCTCCAGAGTGCTGGGATTAAAGGCATGTGCCACCAGCACCCAGAGGCACAGGACTCTTTACCCAAACAACGTAATTATGGCTCTGCACATTTCCTGCTCATTTGTCCATTCCAGGAAATGTGAGCAGTGCCTCCCCAGAGCGTTCAGTTTTCACCTTGACACGATTAGGCTCTGAACCAATGCTATGCAAATGCCTGCTAATCCCCACAGGGTGGGTTAGGATATCTGATGTCATCTCCAGGGCAACACTACATAAAGGCAGATTCACCGCTGGAGAGCATCCAGTGCTTCTTCTAGGCTCTGCTGCTTAGCCCAGCTGGGTAGCTGAAGCTATGGCTTGGTCTCCACCAACCTCGGAGGAGCTGACTGGAAGGAGGTACTACCCAGAGCCCCACATGCCGCCAAACATGAACCGAGAACAGGCTTGGGCATGGGCACTGGATAATTTTGAGGCCCTGAGCCACCTCTCCTGCCAGCACCCTCAGTGCCATGAAAGTAGATACGGCAGCATAGTCACACCTGATGGAGTCGCCTATGGAGCTGAGAGGGGACGGAAGCGCTGTAGAGAGCCATGTGTCATGGAACGAAAGGCTGAAATTGAAGAGAGACTTTGGACTCCCCCGAAAGTAGGAGGTGCTTCCAGAACAGAGACCCACTGGGCTCTGGACCAGCCAGGGAATGACAGTGTCGACAGCAAGGGAGAGATGCGTGCCCAGAGTGAATCACGGAGCCCAGGTCGCCCCTGGAAACTGCGGAAAACAGATGCTTACGCGAGAGAGGAACCTGGAAAGAAAAGACACCCAAGCCATGGGTAGCATACACCATGGCTTCCTTCAATCTCCTCCCTGGAAGGAGCCAGAGAAGCTCCGGTGAGAGCTCCTGCCGTCTCTGGGGACTTACGACAGGACTGTTCCCTGAATACCTAGGACCTTGAAGTCGGCTTTGTCCTCTTGACTGTTCAAAGGGTTCTCTTCATACAGTTAATATGTTAAGGAATTCTTACTTAAATCTATGTGGACTAGTTACATTCTGATGGAAAGTGTCCACAATTAAAATCTCTCTACCACCTGTGTAGTTCTTTTTTGGGGCAAAGTCAGGATTGGAGTCTGGGATAGGAAATGGTTAATAATCAAGTCAGAGCTGTATTTCCCTGTGGGTGTGGGTGAAGTTTGGTGATGTTGGGAAGATATGGGAGGAGTTTGGGGGTGGTGGGAAGATTTGGGTGGAGTTTGGGATGTTGGAAAGATGTGGATGGAGTTTGGGGGTGTTGGGAAGATGTGGGTGGAGTTTGTGGGGGTGATGGGAGGATTGGGTTGGGTTTATGGCACTAGTGGGAAGATATGGATATTAACAGGGTCCATAGGGACAAATGGGCAGCCCACTTACTAGGGTTCTTCATTAAATATGGTTTTCTGTGGGAAGCCAAGTGAAGCATGAATACAGGTTTTGAAAATGATCTGCAAGCTACAATGACAAGGAAAGAGAACTCTGATTTTGGGTCTTCTGAACTGACAACCAAAAATGGCAGGGTCTCAGGTCCAGGCCAGTACAGAATACTTCCTGTAAGCCCTGCCCATTTCAGATATTACCTGCATAAGATTGACTACCAGCTCCAACAAATGGGAGGCACGTGGATGGGGTCGAGGAACAACAAAAGGCCTCTATGGCTTATAATTTAACAATAAAAATTCTTTCCAGAGCCAGGTGTAGCTGTGTACACCTTTAATCCCTGTACTCTGGAGGCTGCAGATTTCTGTTCAAGGCCAGACTGCTCTACACAGTGAGCTCCAGGGCATCAAGGGCTACATAGTGAGACCCTGTCTCCAAAGGGGTGGGCTCTTTTCAGGTTGGGTAGAGAGATGAGCTCAGGATTTTAGGGGGTTAGGCTCTTCAATAAAGCCAGCCATGTGCAAGGGTCTGGGGTGGTGCCCTCTTCTGGCCTGCAGGCATACACACAGACAGAATATTGTATACATAATAAATAAATATTTATTAAAAAAACAGAATCCAAGAACACATAAAAAAATCATTAACCATGATCAAGTCGGCTTCATCCCAGAGATGCAGGGATGGTCCAACATATGAAAATCTATCAATGTAATCCATCATATAAATAAACTTAAAGAAAAAAAACCATATGATTATCTCATTAGATGCTGAAAAAGCATTTGACAAAACCCAACACCCCTTAATGATAAAAGTCTTGGAGAGATCAGTGATACGAGGAACATGTCTAAACATAATAAAAGCAATACACAGCAAGTCGACAGCCAACATCAAGTTAAATGGAAAGAAACCAAAGCAATTCCACTAAAATCAGGAACAAGACAAGGCTGTCCATGCTCTCCACATCTCCAACATAGTTCTTGAAGTTCTGTCTAGAGCAATAAAACATCAAAAGAAGATCAAGGGATACAAATTGGAAAGTAAGTCAAACTTTCACTATTTGCAGATAATATGATAGTATACATAATGACCCCAAAAACTCTAGCAGGGAACTCCAACAACTAATAAATACCTTCAGTGATGTGGCAGGATAGAAGATCAACTCAAAAAATAAAAATCAGTAGCCCTCCTATATACAAACAATAAAGGGGCTGAGAAAGAAATCAGAGAAATATCACCTTTCACAATAGCTACAAATAACAGAAAATATCTTGAGGTAACACTAACCAAAGATGTGAAATACCTATTCAACAAGAAGTTTAAATTTTTGAAGAAAGAAATTGAAGAGGATACCAGAAAATGGAAGGATCTCCCATGTTCTTGGATAGGGAAAACCAACATAATAAAAATGGCAATCCTACCAAAAGCAATCTATAGATTCAATGCAATCCCCATCAAAACCTCAACACAATTCTTCACAGACCTTGAAAGAACAATAATCAACTTCATATGGAAAAACACAAACCAAGAATAACCAAAACAATCTTGTACAAAAAGGAACTTCCGGAGGCATCACTGGTGTAGGAGGTCCTTCTGTTTATGTGTTGCTTTCATTGGTTGAATAAAGAAACTGCCTTGGCCTTTGGATAGGGCAGTACTTAGGTAGGCGGAGTAGACAGAACTGAATGCTGGGAAGAGGGGCAGAGGGAGAGCTGCCATGGAGCTGCCAGAGACAGACATGCCAAATCTTTCCCAGTAGGCCACTACCACATGGTAATATAACAGAAATGGGTTAAGTCAAGATGTGAGAGTTAGCCAATAAGAGGCTAGAGATAATGGCCCAGGTAGTGATTTAATTAATACAATTTCTGTGTGATTATTTTGTGAATCAAACTAGCAGGGTGGCCAGAACAAAGGGCCCCACTCCCTACAACACATCACCATCCCTGACATCAAGCTCTATTACAAAATTACAATACTGAAAACAGCCTGGTAGTGGCATAAAAACAGAGAGGTTGACCAATGGAATCATCCCCATGCACAAAACTCAAGCCCAAATAGATTAAAGACCTCAATATAAATCTGACTATACTAAACCTGATAGAAGAGAAAGTGGGAAGTAGCCTTCAATATGTAGGCACAGGAGACCTCTTCCTAACTATAACCCCAGTAGCATAGACACTGAGAGCAACAATAAATAAATGGGAACTCCTGAAACTGAGAAGCTTCTGTCAAGCAAAGTCAATAAGACAAAAAGGCAGCCTACTGAATGGAAAATATCTTCACCAACCCCACATCAGATAGACGAATGATCTCCAAAATATATAAAGAACTCAAGAAATTAGACATAAAAATTCATAATAACCCAATTAAATATGGGGTACAGAACTAAACAGAGAATTCTCAACAGAAGAATTTCAAATGGCTAAAAGACACTTAAGATAATGTTCAACATCCTTAGCCATCAGGGAAATGAAAATCAAAATAACTCTGAGATTCCATCTTAGACCTGTCAGAATGGCTAAGATTCAAAACACCAATGATAACTTATACTGGAGAGGATGCAGAATAAAGGGAACACTCATCCATTGCTGGTAGGAATGCAAACTTGTACAACCACTTTGGAAATCAGTGTGGCTATTTCTCAGAAAATGGGGAATCAACCTACCTCAGGATCCAGCAATACCACTCTTGGGCATATACCCAAAAGATGCTCAATCATACTACAAAGACATACGTTCAACTATGTTATTAGCAGCATTATTTGTAATAGCCAGAACCTGGAAACAACCTAGAGTCCCCTCAACTGTAGAATGGATAAACAAAATGTGGCACATTTACACATTAGAGTACTACTCAGCAGTAAATATGTATATATATATATATATATATATATATATATATATATATGACATTTTGAATTGCAGGCAAACTGATGGAACTAGAAAACACCATCCTGAGTGAGGTAACCCAGACCCAAAACGATGAATATGGTATGTACTCACTTATAAGTGGATACTAGCTATAAGCAAAGGATATTGAGCCTATAGTTCATGATCCTAGAGAAGCCAAGAAGGTGAACCCTAAGAAAAACTAAGTAACAAGGTAAACCATGTGTTCCTCTTTTGGGAGTTCATTTAAATACTCTGTGGGAGTGGTCCTGACCTGCTAGGATTTGGATACCAGACTAATATAACTCTCAGGCCTGGGGGCTGGGATAGATGCTCGGGGCTGGGGCCTACGCTCCCAACTTAACATTCCAGACTCTTGGATATAGGGGTGACAGAAAATTGAAGTGATAGTTACGACAAACATTTATGCTCTCTTTTGAAAAAAAGGACATAGACTCAAATCTGGCTACTTCCTGTGGGCACGGGGAGAATTGCAGAAGGGGAGAGCTAGGTGTCCACGATTAGTGAGAGGTGTGGCTGGAGAGACATCCCATGTACTGTCATTCCAGAGACGTCAGGCATCTGTTCCTTGGGGGAGGTGAGAAGGCAGGTGTCTAGGAAGAAAATATTGTTATCACTAAAGATGAGTGTGCCAGGATGAGGAGCAGGTAGGCCCTTCATTGTGGCATCCTGAAAACCGGAGGGTGGAAGGTCCTGTCTACTGGACAGACCAAGTGTCTTGAGTAGGTGCCTGCTTGAGCCTGGAGAGATGGTACCAGCATGGGTGTCCCAGGAGCTTGGCAGCCAAGGGGGTGCTGAGGATTACCATGTGAGGTCCTCTCAATTGAGGTTTGAGAGACCTAGGAGTTAACAGTTTGAGGTATTCTCTGTCCCCTGGGGAGAGTGGGGAAGGCTTAGGGGCATTAGGGTCCACTGGTGTGGTAGCAGGGAGACAACTGTCAGCATGTGAATGGAGAAGGGACCTTAAAAGGGAGAGGTAGGGTAAGTACCCTGCCAGTGGAGGAGTTCGAACTGGGAGGCGATGGTTAAGGAAAAAGGGCCTGCCGTTGTAGGGCCTGGGTCTGACCCCTGCTCCTGGGGTTACTTGAGGACAGTTTCTGGTCAGCCTGATAAAACTTCTTGTTTGTTTTTGTGCTCCCTCTGCCCCGCCTGGTGATTAGCTGTAGGGCATTGTTTACTCTATCTTGGGTGTGGCAATTTCCCACCTGCCCCGGAGGAATCCCTTGTGCAGCAGCTAGGTACTTAAGGACTTCCCCAAAGTTGAATAAACGGCATTCGGCTGATCTCCTTTCGAATGACCCAGGTCTCTTGTGTGTTCTTTCAATCTCCAGGCCCTTGCCCAGCTCGCATACGATACAGTGGCGCGCGAACTGTACCGAGAGGGTAACACAGAATCGGGTGTTACGATTGGAGGCTCCAGTGAGATGATCGGGAGTTACATGCCATAAAGCAGCTCCAAAGGGCTCTGGCCCATAGGGGAACGTGGGGTGGCCCAGAGGCGAGTAAGGGTGATGGGGAGAAGGAAGGGACAAGATAACCTGAGTTCAATGAAGAGCTTGGTTAGTTGTTGTATGATGAGTCCATTGTCCGTCTGGATGGTCTGTGAGACACCAAACCAAGGAATGATGTGGTCCAGGAGTACCTGAGCTACCACATCTGTTGTTTCCCTGGAGACTGGAAATGCTTCTATACATCCTGTAAAAGCATCAACAAGTGTTAAGAGATGTTTTTTATGAGCAGGCATATGGGTGAAATTAACCTGCTGATCTTTGCCCAGTTGATGTCCACAAAGCTGGTGTCGAGACTGACGTATGTGGAGAGCCCCTTGTGGGTTGGCCTGGGCACACGTCTGGCAGGAGGAGTGAACCTGTAAAATAGAATCTCAGAGATGGGTGAGGTCAAAAGGGGCTCCAAGAAGTGGAACAAAGCTTTGGGGAAGCAGCTAAGGATTTCTCCACCCAGTAAAGGTGCTGGGCAAGCAGGTATTGCTAAAAAAAGAATGAGAGAAAAAATTGTCCTGCAAGAATGCAGGGCAGTGGCAAAGTTTTAAGTGGGGAGGAACAGGTCCTGTCTACCCCTATAGCTGAAATTAGTGAGGGAAACTTAGGGCCCGAGTGAGAATAAAATGGGCTTACCCGCTATCTGCAGCTTTACCTTAGACTTGGAGAGGGTTATGGGATAAACCAAGTCTGGGCAGCATCAATCCTCTGCAAGGCTGGCACCGTCTCACTTGCCTATGTTGGTGATGCTGGACCTCCGTGGCATGGCATAGAGGAAAAGCCTGCGCAGGGGCATTGTGATTTCCAGTGTCCAGGTTGCTGGCAGATAGGGCATAACCTCAGAGGAGGCATCGTGTGTGTGTCCCCATTCCTGTGACCTTAGGGCAGCTGCTAAGGCCTGGGCCTGTAGATTGCTGTAGCTTTGTCTGTCGGGAAGACTCAGCTGATTTCTCTCGGGCATTAAAACTTTAAAGGCCATTTTCACCAATTCCTGTATAGGAGTTTGGGGACCATCCTCAACCTTTCTTAACTATTTCCTAATAACTGATACTGACTGAGGAAAAAATGGGTAAGCAGAAGGATTAGTAGAAAAGGAACCTAGCTGCTTTTCTATCGGAGAGAGATCTGGAAGAGAAAAGGGAACATGGGGAGAATTGGGAGGGCTAGCCCAGTGTGCAGAGGGGTCCAGGAGTGGAGAGATGAGATGGGGGGAGGGGAAGGTGGGGAAGGTGGAGGTTGACCTTGAACCTCCGAATTGGGAAGGGAGGAAAAAGAATGTTGCTCCACAGGAGGGGGTTGGGTAGTGTGGGCTTGAGGGAGTGGGGGAGGGGCCAGTGCCTCTGGCAGCATGGTGCTGTGAGACACTGGCTACTGGGGGGGAGGGGGCAAGAGCGCAGAGCCCAAAGACCATGGACATATGTAAACTCTGTCCATTTGTCCTTACAGTGACAAAAACTTTTTAGGTCCCGGAGGATGGTAAGCTCAAGACTTAGTACAGAGGGAAATTAGACATTTGAGACAGATTGTATTTAGGACAGGCTCAATTTAAAAGATTTTGTGAGAGGCATTACAGTGGCAACAGTGGATCTAGCTTTGAACTGCAAGTGCCCATTTTAAAGTCTATGCCCAACCACGTGACCTAAGTCCACTCCAGCGCATCTGCCAAAATGGCTCTTAGGTCCAATTGGGGCTGTGAAAATTGAATGCCTGGCATCCCAAAGAACAAACCAATCTCCACTTCAGCCAAGGCCAGTCTGACCGTGCTGGGACCACAGGCCCGCGACTTCAAAAATAAGTATGAATGGGTCCCCCAAAAACCCTATAGCATAGACAAGAAAAGGGACTCACCAAGATGCAGCTGCTGTAGCCCAGAAGCCGGTTTAAGTGTGGCATGGAGAACTTAGATTGTAGACTAGGGAGCTTTGAACACATGGACTGCCAAGTGGAAAGGGCCTGCCCTATCTCCGTGGGACCTCCAAGATGTTAGGAATATTTCCTAATGTGAGCTCTCCGCTGATGCAAATTCCCAATCAAGCCAAATCAAAACAAGCCCAAATTAAGAAATATCCAGGTTTAATGGGAGATCTGCGCTCTCCCGTGGCCCTGAGGGGGAACAGGAGGCCAAGAATCGGACCACCAGGAGGGAAGAAAAGAGAACAAGTGTTCCTCTTTTGGGAGTTCATTTAAATACTCTGTGGGAGGGGTCCTGACCTCCCCCCAGGGAGGGGTCAGGTCCTGGCCTTCTGGGATTTGGAGTCCAGACCAATATAACTCTCAGGCCTGGGGGCTGGGATAGATGGGAGGGGCTGAGGCCTACTCTCCCAACTTAACAATGTTCTCTTATTCAGCAAGGTGGAGTGGTACATGCCTTTAATGTCAACACTTCAAAGCAAAGGAAGGCAGATCTCAGTGAGTTCCAGGTTAGTAGCAAGATTCTCTCTCAAACAACTAAGAAAAGACCACATGTACTCTGGAAGAGCAGTTAGTGCTCTTAACCACTGACCATCTCTCCAACCCCATCTGTCAGTCTTTTAACAATCCACAAAAGGGAATCTTTTTTTTTTAAGATTTGTTTATTATGTGTACAGCATTCCTTCCATGTGTGCCCACATGCCAGGTCTCATTATAGATGGCTGTGAGCCACCATGTGGTTGCTGGGAATTGAACTCAGGACCTCTGGAAGAGCAGCCAGTGCTCTTAACCACTGAGCCATCTTTCCAGCCCCACAAAAGGGAATCTTAAGGAAATTATACATTCGAAACTTTTTTTTTTAAAGTTTGACTCCCAGTTGGTGGATATCTTAGGTAAGATTGGGATGGGTTGCTTGTTGGAGGAGGTGTGTCACTGCAGGTGGGCTTTGGAGTTTCAAAAATCCCACACAACTCCAGTTTCTCTGTCACTCTCTGTCTCTGTTTCTCTCTCTCTCTCTCTCTCTCTCTCTCTCTCTCTCTCTCTCTCTCTGTCCCATGTGTGTCTGTGTGTGTGTGCGCGCGCGCGCTTTCAGCTTTCACACCAGATCTAACCTCTCAGCTAAAGTGCCGTGCCATGCCTGCTTGCCCTCCCCTCCCATCTTTATGGTCATGGACTAACTCTCTGAAACTGTAAAGAAGCCTCCAATTAAATATTTTCTTTTATAAGTTGTCTTGGTAATGGTGTCTTTTCACAGTAATAGAAAACTAAGACACATCCTAAAGCTATCTGTTCGGCATACTGATTATATCCAGATGGTTATTGTGAGACTGCAAATACAGGACAACCTCTGTAAAGGTGACTTTGCTGAAACAAAATAAAACCACATGAAATTTTCAGCAGGGTTTACTGTTGCATCGGCACTCACTCAGCTTTATTTAGTAAAACACAAACCAAATATCACTAGAAGATAACATACAGATATTGGGAATGGGCCCGAGGTCCTCTGACAGAGCAACCAGGACTCTTGACTGTTGAACCATCTCTCTCCAAGCCTCATAAATTCTTAAACCAGCCAAAGAACTTGGCCAGAGTTTTACCTGTCCTTCCTTCCCTACAAAATTACAAATTAAACTTTTTGACATGCACTTATTAACATGTTTTATTCAATTATAAAACATGGTTATACCCACAATAGCCTTTGAATCCTGTTTTATTCTATTATACCATTAAAATGCAGGCAGTTTTCCTTGTTTTCTTGTTTACAACAAGGTTTCATTATTATGCAGACCAGTGGGTGGCCAGATACTCACAGATCTGTATAAAGGTCGCCTTTTGTCCTCACAGCTTACTCCCTGTCCTGATAGCTGCTTCCAAATTACCACTCAGAGGCTTATCTTAATTATAAATGCTTGATCTATAGTTCAGATGCAGTCAGGACACCGCGGTTCTGTTCCTCTAATCTCAGCTCGCTGTCGTTCATAAACGCTGAAAATTCACAGGATTTTTTTTTCCTTAGCAGATTCAGTGCCTACTACCATTGGCAAAGGGACTTTTTGGCCAGGGAAGTGCCCCAAGACATCTGACACCGCCCCTGGAAGACGATAATATTGGTGTTTGCCCAACCAGCAGCGTTTTTTGTGTTGCCCTGACAATAAAGCACTGTCCACGACTCCAGCACTTAACTGTCTAATATGGCCTCTTCCTCTTGCCATCTTTTTTCCTGTCATGGCACTGCTGAGGTCCCGGAGTGCTCTCTTGCCTTGGGAGAGACAGGCAACCATGCTGCCCTGATTGCTTCTCACTCGCCCTTGGGTAAATGAAGAAATCCCAACCAGAAGTAAAAAAAAAAAAATAAAAAAAAAAAAAAATACAAAAAAAAAAAACCTTCCTATGCAGTCTACAGCTCAGCTTGCCAGCTACAGACCAGACACTTCTACACCTTTGGGATCCCTGTGGGGTCAGCACTCAGCCTAGTGGAGATTCTCGGTGCACAACACCAGGGCTAGCAGTTTTGCACGCCGGTTATCCACACTCCACGCGTGTACGGGATTTGTCAGCCGAGCCAACTTCTGAACGGCTGTCAGCAGGCCCGAGCTGCAATCCCACTGCGATTTCTAACCGCATCCGTGATTTTCTGCTTCGGTTTCGTTTTGTGCCGGAGTCAGGCTCTACCAAGTGGCTCTCCTGCTGGATTCCACCCGAACCAAGACCCACAGTCCCGAGGACGTGAGCAAAACGCTGCAAGAAACGGCTGATGCCCGGGTTTGAGTGTGCACCAGATGCGGTTAGGACGCCGCCATTTCGTTTCGTTTTCGAGTTCTCTACAGTTGGCTTTTATATTAACGCTGAAAATTCACCCGATTTCTTTCGGTAGCAGATTCAGTACCGACTGCCATTGGGAAGGATATGTTTTGGCCGGGCACTCAGCCTTGCCAAGATTCCGGGTGCAAGAACCGTCTGAGGCCCCAGGGCGAGTCCATACCAGATGTGGTCTCAGGACGCAGCGGTTTGGTTTCGTTTTTTGCGTCCGCTATGCTCGGCTAGCCACCGTTTATATAAACGCTGGAAATTCACCCGATTTCTTTCGGTAGCAAGTTCAGAACAGACTGCCACCGGACACGTTTTCGCCCCGGCAAGTGTCCCACCATTCGACCCGAAATGAATGGAAATCGAAGAATTCGGTGTTCTCCCCCCACCCCGCTCCCGCCGCCCCCGCAACCTAATCTCCATTGCATCAGCATTCCTTCACTGTGCTGACGGTTTTCGGGGACGTCACGGGTCCGAACTCGAGTAAAGCCTTGTCTCCGGTGGCCTTCTCCTTCTCTCTCCTTTCACTGAGACCCGCAACGACTCCTGGTGCACAGAGCCAGCGCTGAGGTTTTCCCTGGCAGTGATCCACGAGTCTATGTGATTCATCCGCCTAGCCAGCCTACTGGGGTCCAAGGTGGGAGGAGTGGGAGATGGCTAATGGGGAAGTGTGTGCTTGCAGGCAAAAACTCTTCTGACAACATTCCACACCTCACTCTCCTAGCTGAGGGCCTTTCCATTTTTCACCTCCGGGTAGTGCCAGCACTCAGCCTCTAGGCTATTCTGGTGACCAAAGCCAGCTCTTTGGCTTTCTGGACCCATGTTCACCCAGTATTAATGCTTCCTTCTCTGATTTCGGATAGGCTGCTAGCAAGCTTGGGCTGTGTTTCTTTTGTGATGCCCATGGTTAGTGCTCCCATGAACTTCTGTCAGGAATTGCCATCCCCTTGCTGACCTTCCTGTAATCCTATGGGAGCCACCCCAGGCGACTTTTCTTACTGCTGGCAACACCCTGGACCACGCTAGCCTGAGGGCTTCTCTCTCATTCTCCGGATGTTGGTCTGTCCTTGCGATCTAGGACAAGTCCATAGTTATTCTGCCAGCCCTTCTTTCCCGTCATTGGGAGGGAACAGTGGGAGCTGGGGCTCCTGAAGGTAGGTATCAGAAAGCTATGTGGTTCATAGGGAGATCCTTAACTCCGCCCACAGCTGCAGGAAGTTTCTTGATTCACTGGTATTATTTATTAGGAAACACTAAATTATAGTGTTAGGTTTGTATTTTTTATGATTTTTAATGTTATGACGCACCTACTGCTGTGCCTGGGTACCATAGATAATTTAATTTATATTATCGTTAGAACCTTTCTTCTTTCTCTTTCCTCCTCCCAAACCCTCTCATCCGAACTCTTCTTCAAATTCCTAGGAAATTTTTTCACTAATAGTTAATGCATGAACATTTTTATATTTATAGATACTACTAAATATACCCTGAATTATGGTTTCTGAAGCTATGACTCACTTAACACTGCAACCCTTTCTTTGTGCCTCTACTGTCTCAATCCTGTATCTCTAACACTTGGACGGTTCTCTGTGCCCATTTACAGTTTTTAGTGTGGTAACTCGCATGACACTGCATCTGGTTGGTATGTGTATCCACCTGGTTTTGGTCGAGGCTGATGTTGGTCTTTTTAGTTTGTATTTTACCTGTCTCTGTGTTAAGGCTCCATGGATGTCTGAATAGCACTTGCATGCCCAACGTTCTTGAAGGCCAGAGAAACAACAGACCCCCAGAGATACTTAAACAATGATGTTATTTGCAGCCTTATTTGCAAAAGCTATGTGATATATCCAAGGAAAACATCCAGCAATGTGAAGACTGTGTGGGGAACAGACATGAAACCATTGTTGCGCTTCACCAAGAAGGATGAAGTCATGTAGTCTGCAGAGAGACATCTGAGCCTGGAGAAAATCACACCAAACTGATGGGTGAGAGTCCCTGATGGCAGAGAGAAGCAAAAGCTGAGAGAGCTCATATCTTGATCAGACACCAGAAAGTAAAGGGAGAGGGGAATGGACAGAGAGAGAGAGGGACAGAGAGAGAGAGAGACAGAGAGAGAGAACCTACTCCTTAAGCTCATAATGGGAGTCTTTTGAGTTCTTAACATTCATTCACAATGATATATTTCCTCCAAAAATGTCACACCTCCTTATTTTTCCAAAAGTACTACCAACTAGGAATTAAGCATTCAAACATGGGCCTTAGGACCCCCCTCAGTAAAACCATCACAAGATGAGTGAATGAACAAATGACCCAATTACTTTGTAAGCGACAAAGCATCCCATGCTGATGCTCTATCAGTTGAAATCAGGATGTATAGGTTGGTGGGGGCAGTGGGCAGACCACTACATCTGGGCTGCCTGGATCTCATGCTGTCATGCCTTCTGGCTGTGAGGATGTGCCACGGACCGGGTCAGGGGAGCCCCTCAGACCATGGGAAAATCAGGGTCTTGGTACCAGTAAGGCACAAGTTAGGCGAATGCCAGACAGACACAACACACAAGGGAGTGGTTTGAATCTGCTGCAACTTTACTGAATTCATGTTGTCATTATATAGTATTCAAACAAAGAACAAACCAGAAGGTCACGTGTCATTACTTGGCATAGTATGAAGGCTTCTTTTAGTCACATTAGCGATGAGCACGTCCTTGGAAGGGAAACTCTTATCCTTGGGAACATAGACCTCAAACAAATGGTTTCATTTTATCCAGGAATAGAAAGTTTCTGTCTCACATTTGCTATCATGGTCCTTCTTTTTTCTCGCCCTTTCTTTATCTCCTCTAGTGACCTAATACGCCTAATCAGTTCTCTGCACCTGCTGCAATATACTTGTTTGTACTTTCTCATGTAGCAAACACCATGGGGGTTAGGATCTAGCAAGCCTATCCAAAAACAGTAGAGCTAAATAATTCTATTTTTGTCCCTCAAATATCATATACTTATGACTAAAATCCTGATAACTTTCTGTGTATGGAATGGGGTCATCTGGTGACTCAGTTGTACTCCTGGGTGGTTCCCATATACCCCTGATCCTAAACTTTATCAACCCATGAGCCTTATGTGTTAGAATGTCCAATCTTACAAAGGATTTTTTCCTAGTTTCTTTATTCCCAGAATGGGGGTTTCCTAACAACATCTGGATCTTAACTTATGTTTCCCCCAAATCATCAGTCCTATTTAGGAAAAGTTCTCCTTGCTGTAACTCATCCATAATATCCTCCCACTGATCTCTTTTTGCTTACAACCAGAATTTGCACAAGGGCTTGAAACACTGGAGGCATCTTGAGCACTGTATTAGTAATACATATCAGAATTATCAATCCCAGGAACATCAAGGGGTTCTCTGGTAAAATTATGCATTTTGGCCAAGTTTAGCAAAGAACATTATCAGGAAACAGGAGAGAATAGCAGAGGCAGCTAACCATCTATGACAGCGGTGAGTACATAATATTTCATTCGGGTTCATGACCTGAGCTGATTGCTAAGTAACCGCCAGAGGCCTATCTGTGAACGGCACAAACCCCCCAGCCTGTGTCCTCGGACCAGAGGCATTGTGCGTTGTCCCACAGGCGACACCGCTGTGGGTGTGGCAAGGATGGGATGTCCCCTTGAGATTCTGCTGGGGCAGCATGAGACAGAAATCTTCTGGTCATATTGATGAAAGGTTTTTCTTTTAATTTGTGACCAGAAGCAGACTATTGATTGTACAGCCCAGAGATGTTTTTGATGGGATTTCACAAGAGGTTCCTTCATTGTTCACAGAGCTCACCTTAGTAATCTCAGAGCCAAAGTAGGAGTTCTCTTCAAGATGACTTTTCTGAATGCCCAGCTGCAGCTCCTCTCAGCCCCCTTATCTCACCTCAGCTTCTCTGATCTCTGCGTGAATGGAGGACACTGTCATGAGATTTCAAAGTTCTTCATGGAAGATCACTCCAGAGTGCTTTAGGATCTGATGATGGACAGGTAATCTGTGCTCTCACTGGCTGACACCCCAATCCTTTCCATTCCTTAGTGAGTTCAGATTACATCACACTCAAGAACACTAGAGATCTTGGGAAATCCCATTAATGGGTGAAACTACCCAACATCCATTGACTTTAAGACACATCTTCGCACAGTTCATGTTGGAGAGATGAGACTTATGGATGACCATGGAATAAATCAAATATAAGAAAATATAATTTTTCCTGGCATGGTGTTGCGCATCTTTTATCCCAGCACTCAAAGGGGAGAGGCAGATAGATATGAGTTCAAGGCCAGCCTGGTGTACAAAGCGAGTTCCAGGACAGCCAGCGCTGTCACACAGAGAAACCCTGTCTCAAAAAACAAAAAACAAACTAACACAATAATAAATTAGTAAGCAAAAAAGATCCTAGGTAATTTTGACTTAGTGAACAACAAATTCATAAGTACTCATTAATACTTGTATATTTGGGGACTCATGAAACAAATTTCACAAAACCTTAAAATAAATTGAGCACAACATTAAGAAATACACCATCTTGAAGAGAAATAAAGTGAAAGAATGTGAGATATTTGAATACTTTATGGAAAGTACTGTTTGTTTACTTACAAAAAAACACACTCTTATTTGCCAGATGGTGTTGGCACTGGCCTTTAGTCTCAGCAACTGAGAGAAGCAGAGGCAGGTGGCTCTCAGCCTATTCTTTTAAAACAGATTGTTTCCTGATATTTAAATGTTACTTCTTTTTTAAATTATGTGTGGTAAAAGCACTGCCTTTCCTGAGTATACCCAAAGGATATTAAAGCCATTTCATTAGAAGAATAAAAAATAACAATTTGTTTCATTTCTTTTCCTTTCTGTTTGTTTAATTTGACTTGAAGACAGGGTTTCTCTCTCCAAGTGCTGGGATAAAAGGTGTGCTCTACCAACCGTATTCTGGCTTGTTTCTTTTCTTTCTTTTAACTCAAGGATGTATTTTAAAGAGACCTAATTGCTTTCATTTTATGTATGAGTGTTTTTCCTGCATAGATACCTGTGTATATTTGTGTACCAGGTGCCCACAGATGCCAGAAGAGTGTTTCAGATTCCCAGGAAATTGTCAATGCTGGGAACTAAACCTGGGACCTCCGCAAAAATTTTGCATACATGTTTTTCTGTGTACCACGTGAGTGCCTGGTGCCTGCAAATCACAAAAGAGGGTTTCTGATCTCCTGGAACTAATCCAAGAACAGTCTCAACATACAAATAACAAAAATGAATTTTAAAAATCAAGGCTATAAGATATAGGATTTGAAAATGAATGTTTAATAAATACACATATATCTATATGTTAAATTTCCTTTTCATTATGGTAATGGCAATAGATACAAATGGTAACATACAGATCCTACAGCATGTTCAGTGTGCAACTTTAGAGTCATTTGGAAGTCCAAATGAAAAGTCAATCTTTCGGGCTGGAGAGATGGCCCAGAGGTTAAGAGCACTGAGTGCTCTTCCAGAGGAACAGAGTAAATTCCAAGCAACCCACATGGTGGCTCACGACCATCTGTAATGAGATCTGGTGCCCTCTTCTGGCCTGCAGGCATACATGGAGGCTGAACACTGTGTACATAATAAATAAATCTTTAAAAAGAAAAAAAGTCAACCTTTAAAATAAATTTCCACCCTAGCTATGCAGTAGTGTCCCACGCTTTTGGTCCCAGCACTCAGGAGGGAGAGGCAAAAGGATCGCAGTGAGATCAAATCTGGTCGGCAGAGGAAGTTCCAGGACAACTAGGGTACAGAGAGCAATCCTGTCGAGAATGAAATAAATGAATGAATATAGTCTAAAAGAAAGGCAGGGTCGGAAAATTGCGAAATTTCAGAAAAGAAACCGAGGCCACTCGACCTACTGTATCAGGTCCAGCAGACTCGTCTCCTTGTCGGAACGAGCCTCGTCCCGGTCGTCCAGTAGTCGGAACGGGACTCGGCTCCACACCCCGCACGCGAAATCGTCTACTCCGGACTCGCATCTATGCCCCTGCTCTGGACTCGCACCCGTCCTCGGCTGCGCACTCTCTCCAATCGTCGACTCTGGACTCTCACCCTTTATAGGCTCGGGACACGCACCGGTCCACGTCCACGGCATCATAGAAGGGTTCGAATCACGCAGCAGCCTTAGATACAGTGTTCCTTTCCGGTCTGAAAACGAAAGGACAGTAGCAGAAAGTCGCCAACGCGGTTTGAAAATCGCGGTCCGATCGCAGCTCGGGCGAGCTGACGTCCGATCGGAAGTCGGCTCGTCGGACACATCGTAGCACTGGCGGACAGCGCCGCCGGGGGGGGGGGCGGGAAACCC
>PVIU01013584.1:0-55262 GCA_004026605.1 Ondatra zibethicus | reverse complement strand
GTCTGATATTGCTGCATAAAAGCAACAATAGATAATCTATAAGAGGTGAATCTGTAATAATTTTATTTACAAAAGAGGGTAGTTAGCTGATTTTGGCCTGCTGTGTGATAATGGTCTTGTACACTGTAAATATTTATCATGCATATTAGTTTAATAAAATGCTGATTGGCCAGTAGCCAGGCAGGAAGTATAGGCAAGGTGACCAGACTAGGAGAATTATGGGAAGAGAAAGCCATTGAGACACAGTTGCAAGCCAGACTCAGAAGAAGCAAGATGAGAATGCCTTACTGAGAAAATGTACCAAGCCACATGGCTAAACATAGATAAGAAATATGGGTTAATTTAAGTTTTATGAGGTAGTTAGCAATAAGCCTGAGCCAATAGGCCAAACAGTTTATAATTAATATAAGCCTCTGTGTCTTTATTTGGGACTGAATGGGACAGAAACTTCCAAAGCCAGCTGTATAGGGACTTCTTTGATTAGTTGGTTTGCTATGCCTTCTTGACTTTTTGTTAACTTTAGCTTTGGTCTTGCTATTATAACTGATATCATGTGAAAAAAAATACCTTGTAAGCAACTGTTGCAAGTAGAGAGAAATGAATGCTATTGATTTCATGACTTGATTTTGTGTTTGGTAATCTTGTTTCCTGATTCTATTGGCTTTTCCAGCTAAGTAGTTATGCCTTCTATGTATAATGATAGCCTCATCACTTGCACTTCAATTTTGATAATCTTATTTGCTTTGACTTTTTTAAAAGTTTTTTTATAGGTATTCACTTCAGTAACTTGAATCCACAGATATAAGCAGTATATAACCAAAGAGTTACAAGTAAACACAGTTTATACTTGCAAGGTTCTGCTCACAAAGGTCACATGTGCAGGTACATGAATTAGAAGTGTGCATCTAGAATTATAGCCAAACTGTTTGGGAGTTGCAGTGCTATACTCTACAGTAGCTAGAAGGGAGGTATCATTGGTCTTCAAAATTTCTCCAACGTCTCACAGTTAATTTCAGTGTTCAGAGCAGATATTTGGTATAAAACATCATTGCCACAATAAGAAAAAATTTTCTTATATTTCTTATTGTGGGAATGATGTTTTATACCAATACTTTGTGAATATTTACATTTTCTAAAAAGATTTCAAATTATTCAGTGCATCATCTGCACCAGCTGAGAGAATCTCCAGGAGGATTTTGTCCTCTGCCTTCATAACTGTATTAAGCCTGTGAATATTTTTTCTTTTCATGTGGTGTTCATGTCATTTTAGAAACCAGAGATTGTTAGTATCATAACACATAACAGACATATTTTTCCATCTTGTAGAGCATATATCTAAGACATGAATAAATCATTTCTTCAGTATTTGGTAGAAAATACATAAAAAATAGGGTTCATAGAAAGGGAATGGAGTTCTGAATTGTTGTAAAATGTAATGATTCTTGTTCGTTTTCATCACCTTCTATTTTTCATTGAAGTAAAATTGACAAACAGATATTATATGTTTCAGGTGATATTTTGATACACCTTGTGAAATGATTCTCCCATGAAACTAACCTATTCATCACCTCACATATTCACAATATTTATGAATGTGAATTTTTAAGAATGCTTAAGGTATCCTCTCTTAGCAAATTTCAAGTATGCCAAACAGTATTTATAGGCCTTAGTAAGCATGCTATACATGACAGTCCCAGAACTCATTCACTCTGCTTGACAGAAGCTTTGTCTTGCTTGCAATGTTGCAAATGAACTCAGAGGACAAGCTAAGTGTCAAAAAGACAAATATTTCATCTCCTCAATTGTGATGAATTCTGGGTAATAAATGGTAAGATAGTAGATACAAGGGTCTAGAGCCAGAGAAATAGAAATAGGTTAACTAAGGTTAACAGCATTTCCATGAATGTTTGATTTTAAAGGTATGCTGTATGTAGCCCAGGCTGGCCTAAAACTCACTACCTTCCTACCTCAGCCTCCTGTCCTAGGACTATGGGCACATGCCACCTCACCCATCTCCAACTCAATTGAATTTTTCCATTTAAACTAATTCCAGAAAATATTCCAGTCATCTAGGGTTTTGAACTTAATTAAATATTCATTATGCTCTTCAGTCAGTATATTGTCTGTATTTTTAAATCTTCTTAAAAGTGTAGCTCAATTCATTTCTACATTTCTTGTTTCTTGACAAATGCATTAACAGACATAAAACTCCCTTTAAATGAGGACAGTGCCTCTGTGTCCCACAAAATTTGACAAGCAGCATTTTCATTATAATTTCCTTGAATTTTATTGAAAGCTTAGCTTAGTAGCCAAAGAGGGTTTTGCTATTGTAATGCATTTTCATTTCCCACAAGAATTTTTGGAAATGCTTTTAATTTATGTTCTAATCTTGTTATACCATAGTAAAAGAACATAAGTGTTCAGTATTGATACTGTGGAATTTATTAAGGCTTCCTTTGTGATCAATCATATGTCAACTTTTAGAAAATGTGACCCCAAAGGAATGTAATGAATTTAGTAAATATCTAACAGTTGAATATTGTTTGTCTATTCAGAGCTCCTATGTTTGTTTTTGATTGCTTGCTGAATCACTTTTAGAAAAGGATATGTTAAAGCACCCAGATAAAAATTCTGAGGTAAAATTAAACAAATTCAAAAGTAACATTGATTTATTAATTAAACTTTCATGTATGAAAGTCTCATAGTGAAACATAATATTTTAAATGCTAAAACACTGATAATAATGAAAATAGTACATGAAAAAGGACAAAAATAGTTTAAAGAAAAAGAGAAAATGGCATTTCTGTTACCGTAGTTCACCTTGTTTATATACTCTCCTTTCTGTTTTCTCTTCCTTGCTTACCAATGATAGATCAAGTTTCTTCTGGAGGAGAGACAGATAGAGCAATTATATATCTTTCAATTACTTGGCCAAAACTCAAAATCTTATCTCAAAATAAGCATAAAGCTGCACACACATTCAGACAATTTTTGATTCTTGAAAATGTAAAGAACTTTGACTGGCTAGCTTCTGTGTTTCTCTTTCTCTCTCCATAATTACTGGAGTTATAGTGGGACATGTGTAATATAATAAGTAAAGAGGAGAATATCAGAAGAAGAAAGATTCAGTTGGGGGTAGGAGTGGAGGAATAAAGGATAGAGTAAGAGTTAAACAAAACTAATAATATATGAAAAATCCCCATGGAACACTACTGTTTTGTAAGTCAGTTAAAAACATATAATTTTAAACATATAATTTACTGCACATAGGCACACTGCATGGGTAGATAATGCTCCTTCTAGAAGCCATAAGTTATTAAATGAAAATCCCAGCTATGGAATTCCTCCATACTAGTTGATATTGAGACCCAGAGTGCCCTACCCAAAATATATACAAACTATTACTAGATAGTAAGACTTTTTCTGAGGCTACCACACACTTGGGTTACAGGACATGAAGACATAAAGTTCAAATTGAGCTGGGAGTTTCCTCCCTGCAGGCCAGTTTTCATAGTGCCAGAAAGTGTTATGTAGCCTACTAGGAGATAATGTCTTCAGTCCTGCCCAGCCGTTCACTCCACAGCTACAACAACAAACTACATAGCAAGATATCCCCACTCATGCAATAGTGGCAAGACTAAGGAGAGTAACCAATTACTTTCTGATTTGATTCCACAGGAGGGAACTCTTGCATGATATTATAAACCTACGTGGTTTGGGAGGTCGTGGGCCCTAGGAGGCAACTGACTACATTTTTATTGTTGTTTGTTTGCTTGCTTGTTGCTAAATGGACATGTCAAACATCCTTCTAAATCAGTGGTTCTCAACTTGTGAGTTGCAGTTGGAGAATGGCTCTTTCTCTGGGGTTGCATATCAGATATTTACATCATGATTCATAACAGTAGCAAAATTGCAGTTATGAAGTAGCAATGAAATAATTTTATGTTTAGGGGTCAGAACAACATGAGGAACTGTCAAGAGTTGCAGCATTAGGAAGGTTGAGAACCGCTGGTCTAAATGCTTATGCTTATACACATAGATTAGTGCTGCATTCAGCCTTCATCAAAGAAGCTTCTTTTTCCAGTGTCAGCTAATGAAGACTCACAACTGGTTTAAGTGCTAAGACAAAGTTCTTGGTTAGAGCTTTGTCTTAAGTGAGGATATCTTTATCTTCCACTGCAGGAATTAGGGAACTTCACAGAAGGAGTGAAAAGAATGTCTAA
Organism: Ondatra zibethicus; assembly: GCA_004026605.1. Taxonomy (NCBI): domain Eukaryota; kingdom Metazoa; phylum Chordata; class Mammalia; order Rodentia; family Cricetidae; genus Ondatra; species Ondatra zibethicus. Next base: position 51,039 of record PVIU01013584.1, on the reverse strand, counting down.
AAATGCAATAAGGAAAAAGTGTGGAAAATACTGTATTCTGGACATGACATGAGAATTGCACTCATGAACTTATGGTATCAGGGGTTCTCTGAACAAGACTGGACTCATCAATAATCCATCATGCATTCAGAAGAGCTTAGGAGCACCCTCCAGCCCTGGGCTACTCTGGGAAGTTAATGATTGTTAAAGTGCAATGCCATTTTCTTCAGTGGTCTAGCCAGTGATAGGGTGCTGATGCTCCAGTAAATAACCTACCACCCATACTAACGCATGGAACCTTAACTAAACTCAGTGGGTCACCAAAAAATTCCAGCGAAGTAGTAAGGAAACTTGGGAAGATGAAGGGTTTCAGTGGGATAGGGAGGGAAACTTGACAGGATAATGGGGTGAAAATAATCAAAATTCATTTACTTTTAAATATTAAAAATTCATTATATTTTTAAATATATTAAAGTATTAAATTATCAGTATTTTTATTATTGAAAATAGTTGCTATGCAATATATTCTGATTGCTTTCTCCTCCCCCAACTCTCCTATGTCCTCCCCACCTCCCTTCCCAACCAAATCCACACCTTTTCTCTTTTTGTTAGAAAAAAAGAAAACAGCTAAAGAACAATAATAAAATGAGATAAAACAAAATCAAACAAACAGAAGAAAAATAGTCAAAGGAAAAGCACAAGAAACACATACAGAAGCAGAGGCACATTCGCACACACAGAAATCCCATAAAAACACAAAACAAAAAATATAATACATATACACAAAGGACCTTACGGAGGTGGGAAAGCCCTGACAAAACGGGAGAAAAAGAACCTCCAAAGATGCCATTGTTTCATATTGGCCATCAACTAACTAATAGACTTGGGCACTGCCATAAAGAATGGTCTGTATACCTAGCAATACTATTTTTTCCTTTGCATGTAGTTATCTGCTGGAGATATATTCTGGGTTAGTGGTGGGGTCTTGTGTCCACTTCACCACTCAGAACTGGGACTTCATCAGGCCCAGACCCATAGAGTCCTGTGAATGCTGTCATAGTCTCTGTGAGTTCATTTGTGTAACAGCCCTGGTTTGTTTAGAAGGTCTTGTTTTCTTGGTGTTCTCCATCCCTTCTGCCTCTTATTCTTTCCACCTCCTCTTCCACAGGGTTCCTTGAGCCTAGGTAGAAGAATTTGATGAAAATATCCCATTCATAACTGATTGTTCCAAGGTCTCTCACTCTGCACATTGTCCAGCTGTGAATAACTGTATTTGTTCCCATCTACTGCAGAAGAAAGTTTTCCTGATGATAGATGAGCCAGACACTAATCTATGAGCATAGAAGAATGTCCTTAAGAGTCATTTTATTGCTACATTCTGTTAGTAGAACAGTAAGTACTACTTGGTTTTACTCTAGGCCTCTGCCCTATCTAATCTCAGGTTCTTGGCCATCCAAGCAGTGTTGGGAATGGGTTCTATCTCATGAAGTGGGCCTTAAATCCAATAAGATAGTGGTTGGTTACTCCTACAAGCCTTGTGCCACTATTACACTAGCTCATTTTGCATGTAAGTAAGTAACCATTATAGATCAAAGGATTTGTGACTAAGTTCCTGTTTACATTTCTCCTTTTGTTTGATTCTATTTTATTGATTTCACCTCTGAGTTTGATTATTTCTGGTCATCTACTTGTTTGGGGTTTGACTATTTCTGGTCATCTACTTTTTTGTTTTGGAGCTTTTAGGTGTGTAATTATGTTACTTTTCTCTCATTTCTTTTTAGGCACTTACTACTATGATCTTGCCTCTTAGAACCACCTTTATTATGTCCCATAAGTTTGGGTATGCTATGTATCCATTTTCATTGAATTCTAGAAAGTTTTTTATTTCTTTCCATCTTTCTTGACCCATTTTTCATTCATTAGAGAGCTGTTCAATTTCCATGAGTTTGTAAGCTTTCTGTTGTTTCTATTGCTGTTGATATCAAGCTTTAATCTGTGATGGTCAGATAGGATGTGGGGTATTATTTTAATTTTCTTGTATCTGTTGGGATTTACATTGTATCTGAGTATGTAGTCAGTTTTCGAGAAAGTTCTGTTATGTAATCTTTTGTGTTTGGGTGAAATGTTCTACACCTGTTAGGTCCATTTGGTTTGAAATATCATTTAACTCTAGTATTTCTATTTAGTTTTTGTCTGAATGACCTGTATATTGGATGGCAAGAGTGGAATCTTGAAGTCATCCACTAACTGCCTGTAAGGGTCAATATATGATGTAAGCTGTAGTACTGTTTCCTTTATGAACTTGGGCACCCTTGTGTTTGGTGTATTATTTATTAGCATGGGCAGCCCATACATGGTGATTCTGTTGAACTTGTCCAATTGGATTTCATGGTCTAAGTTGATGAGGACGACTGACCAGGTCTCTTATTCATACATGTTTAGAGCTCTAATATTCTCTTTGAGGATTTTTCTTTATTGAATATATAGTGTCCTTCCTTTCTCTTTGGATTAGTTTGATTTGAAGTCTATTTTTTCTAATATTAAAATGGCTACAGAAGCTTGCTTATTGGGTCCATTTTCTTGGAATATCTTTTTCATCTCTTTACCCTGAGGTAATATTTATCCTTGATATTAATGTGAGTTTCTTGGATGGAGCAGAAAGATTTTCTAATCCATTCTGTTAGTCTGTATCTTTTTATTGGAGAATTGAGACCATTGATGTTGAGAGTTATCAATGAAGTGTTTGTTTACTCCCATTTTTGCTATTGTGGTGTGGATTTTTCCTCCTCTTTTGATTTTCTGGTCTGAGAATATTTATTATATGTATTTTCTTGAGTGTGTTTAGACTCTTCAAGTTGAAATTTTCTTTCTAGTGCCTTCTGTAGAGCTGGACTTGTAAATAGATACTGCTTAAATTTATTTTTATTATGGAATGTCTTTCTCCATCTATCATGTTTGAAAGTTTTGCTGGATATAGAAGATTGATTGGGTTGCTTTAGTGGTCTCTGAAAGTTTGTAAAACATCTGTTCATACCCTTTTGGCTTTAAGAGAAGTCAGGTGTTATTCTAATTGGTGTGCTTTTATAGGTTACTTGGTCTTTTTCCTCCTACATATTTCAATATTTTCCTTTGCTCTGTATTTTAGTGTTTTGATTATTATGTGTCATGGAAAATTTCTTTTCTAGTCCAGTCTATTTGATGTTCTGTATGTTTCTTGTACCTTGACAGGCACCTCCTCCTTTAGGTTAGAGAAATTTTCTTCTATGATTTTTGTTGAAAAATATTTCTGTGCCTTTGACTTGAGTTTCTTCTCCTTCCTCTATTCCTATTATTTATACATGTGGTCTTTCCCTGGTTTTCCTGCTTTCCTGGACTTCCAAGAGTCTTTTAGATTTAACATTTTCTTTGACTGAAATATCTATTCCTTCTGTCTTGTTTTCAGTGCCTGAGATTCTCTCTTCCATCTCTTATATTCTGTTGGTGAAATTTGCCTCTGAGGTCTTGTCCTGTTTCAGTTCCTAAATTTCTCATTTCCAGTTTTACCCCAGTTTTGGTTTTCTTTGCTCATTCTATTTCCACACGAATGTCATGAAATCTTTTCTTAATTTTATTCTATTGTTTGCTTGTGTTTTCATAGATTTCCATAATTGATTTATTCATATTTTCTTTAAGGATATTGAACATATTCGTAATATCTATTTTGAAGTCCTCATCTCAGGGCCTACTCTAGAGGTGTTGCCGACATATTAACTGTATTTTTATTCTGGTGTCTAAATCTGGGTCTGGGACAATTGTAATTCTAGGTGCTGATATCTGATCTTGCCTTTTTGGGTGAACATTTTGTTCCTTAATTTTTGTTGCCCTCGCTGGTTCTTTGAAAAGTGTAGCGGCCATGGTTTGCCTGGGAGGGAATGTTTCTGAGTACTTACCAGGTGTGGCCATTATGGATCACAGGTAGACTGTGTTTCCAGGTATTTGGAGCTGACATTTAGTAATGGAGATGGGCTAGAAGGGGGGGCTTAAAGGTTCCGTAGGAAGGAAGAAAGTTTGGTGTTGCCATGAGGACCTGCAAAGTCTGCTGGGAATGGAATAGAGAGGAAAAAGAAATCACAGCAGCTGGTCTGCTACAAAGCTGGGGATGGGGGTGGGCAGCAGTTTTTAAAACTAGGTATGGGATTTGTAAGGGCTACCGAGAACATCATTCTTCCAGCCTCCCCTCTAAGTTTCCAAGCTTGTAGATTATTTAAGAAACTCTCCACTTCAGTATGACTTCTTTAGCTATTTAAAGAAAGGACTTAGAAAGAATAAAAGAGGTGTTGTCTTGTAGAATGGTAACAAATGGTTCTGCTGTTTCCCAAGCACTGGTTCATTTAGTATTCTTTAGTATCATCAAGAGCAACATAAACAACTAGATCCTGGATTTGATCCATTCTTAATATACATTCTTAGAAAGAATAGCTGGTATACAAGGAATATGGCATACTGTTTAAAATAACCTTATCCTTCATTAATAGAACAGTGACAAAAGAAAGGCAGCAAATTAAACAATGTGTACACTAAACAGTTTTAAGAACTGATCGCATATTGAATGCCATCAAAGACATAAGGAAAGTTATTTATGTATGAAGGAGGAAAAGGAGATTTGAAAATGAGCCAAGAAAAAAAATGTCGTCATAGCAATAAAATCTTTTGGACACAGCCAAAAACCAAATTACTGGGATAAAAGTTGGAATGGAGGGGTTTTTGTGATTTAAAGAAAAGAGAAAATATAAAGAAAAAAATGCAAAATAAAGCCAAGTAGTATGAAAATTTTTTTTGTCCTAATGCCATTTTTTTAATTTTTGTGTATAAAAAAGCTTATTTAACACACAGCTTTGGAGGCTAAAAGAACAAGATTGGGTGTTCCTGTCTATTCAGACCCCATCTGGTGGGACCATCTTGGCTAAATCACAACATACATAGTAGATGGCACTGTGATTTGATAGAGAGAGATCACAAGATATATAGAGTAGGCCCAGGCTAGCTCTTTTCTTTTTTAAAAAAATTTATTAGATATTTTTTTAAAAAAATACCAATCCAAGTTCCCACTCCCTCCCCTCCTCCCATCCCTTCCACATACCTTCCCACCCCACCCCCATCTAAACCTCAGAGATGGTAAAGCACATTGCTTTGTGGAAGGTCCAAGGCCCTCCCTACTATATCTAGGCTGAGCAAGGTATACATCCAAAGAGAATAGGATCCCAAAAAGCCAGTACATGCAGTAAGGATAAATCCTGGTGCCACTGCCAGTGGCCCCTCAGTCTGCCCCAGGCATGCAACTGTCAACCACGTTCAGAGATAGTGTTTTATAATTCCATCCATTTGCATGCAAACTGTCGTTTTTTACCGCTGAGTAGTACTCTAATGTGTAAATGTGCCACATTTTCTTTATCCTTCTTTGGTTGAGGGGCATCTAGGTTGTTGCAAGGTTCTGGCTATTACAAATAATACTGCTATGAACATAGTTGAACAAATGCTTTTGTAGTATGATTGAGCATCTTTGGGGTATATGCCCAAGAGTGGTACTGCTGGATCCTGAGGTAGGTTGATCCCCAATTTTTTGAGAAACCTCCACACTGATTTCCAAGTGGTTGTACAAGTTTGCATTCCCACCAGCAATGGATGAGTGTTCCCCTTACCCCACATTCTCTCCAGCATAAGCTATCATTAGTGTTTTTGCTCTTAGCCATTCTGAGAGGTGAAGATGGTATGTCAGAGTTGTTCTGACTTGCATGTCCCTGATAGCTAAGAATATTGAACATTTCCTTAAGTATCTTTTAGTCATTTGAGATTCCTCTGTTGAGAATTCTGTTTAGTTCTGTACCCATTTTTAATTGGGTTATTTAGAATTTTAATGTCTAATTTCTTGAGTTTTTTGTATATTTTGGAGATCAGTCCTTTGTCTGATGTGGCGTTGGTGAAGATCTTTTCCCATTCAGTGGGCTGTCTTTTAGTCTTATTGACTAACTGTGTCCTTTGTTTTACAGAAGCTTCTCAGTTCCAGGAGGTCCCATTTATTTATTGTTGCTCTTGGTGTCTGTGCTACTGGGGTTATATTTAGGAAATGGTCTCCTGTGCCCATGCATTGAAGACTACTTCCCACTTTCTCTTCTATCAGGTTCAATGTTGTCAGATTTATATTGAGGTCTTTAAAGCATTTGGACTTGAGTTTTGTGCATGACGATCAATATGGTTCAATTTTCATTCTTTTACATGTTGACATCCAGTTATGACAGCACCATTTGTTGAAGATGCTTTCTTTTTTCCATTGTATAATTTGACCTTCTTTGTCAAAAATCAGGTGTTTATGGGTGTGTGGATTAATATCCGGGTCTTCGATTTTATTCCATTGTTAAACCTCTCTGTTTTTATGCCAATACCAAGCTGTTTTCATTACTGTAACTCTGTAATAGAGCTTGATGTCAGGGATGGTGATGCCTCCAGAAGTTCCTTTATTGTACATGATTGTTTTGGCTAGCCTAGGTTTTTTGTTTTTACATATGAAGTTGATTATAATTCTTTAAAGGACTGTGAAGAATTGTGCTTGGATTTTGATGGAGATTGCATTGAATCTATAGATTTCTTTTGGTAGAATTACCATTTTTACTATGTTGATCCTACCTATCCAAGAGCATGGGAGATCTTTCCATTTTCTGGTATCTTCTTCAATTTCTTTCTTCAAAGACTTAAAGTTCTTGTCAAATAGTTCTCTCACTTCTTTGGTTAGTGTTACCCCAAGATATTTTATGCTATTTGTGGCTATTGTGAAAGGTGATGTTTCTCTGATTTCCCTCCCAGCTTCTTTATCATTTGTGTATAGGAGGGCTACTGATTTTTTTGAGTTGATCTTGTTTCCTGCCACATCACTGAAGATATTTATCAGCTGTAGGAGTTTCCTGGTAGAGTTTTGGGGTCACTTATATACACTATCATATCATCTGCAAATAACAAAACTTTGACTTCTTCCTTTCCAATTTGAATCCCCTTGATCTCCTTTTGTTGTCTTAGTGATATTGTTAAAACTTCAAGAACTATGTTGAAGAGATATGGAGAGTGTGGACAGCTTTGTCTTGTTCCTGATTTTAGTGAAATCGCTTTGAGTTTCTCTCCATTTAATTTAATGTTGGCTGTCAGCTTACTATATATTGCTTTTAATATATTTAGATATGTTCCTTGTATCCCTGATCTCTTCAAGACCTTTATCATGAAGGGGTGTTGGATTTTGTCAAATGTTTTTTCAGCATCTAATGAAATGATCATTTGGTTTTTTCTTTGAGTTTATTTATATGACGGATTACACTGATAGATTTTCGTATGTTGAACCAGCCCTGCATCTCTGGAATGAAGCCAACTTGATCATGGTGGATGATTTTTTGATATATTCTTGGATTCGGTTTGCCAGTATTTTATTGAGTATTTTTGCATCCATGTTAGTGAGTGAGGTGGGTCTGTAATTCTCTTTCTTGAATGAGTCTTTGTGTGGTTTTGATATCAGAATAACTGTAACCTCATAAAAAAAAGTTTGGCAACGTCCCTTCTGTTTCTATTATGTGGAACACTTTGAGGAGTATAGGTATTAGTTCTTCTTGGACGTTCTGGTAGAATTCTGCAATGAAACCATCCAGCCCTAGGCTTATTTTGTTTGGTAGGTTTTTGATGACAGCTTCTATTTCCTTGCAGTTTATAGATTTATTTAAATTGCTCACCTGGTCTTGATTTAATTTTGGTATATGGTATCTATCTTAAAAATTGTCCATTTCTTCTACAGTTTCCAATTTTGTGGAGTACAGGTTTTCGTAGTATGACCTAATGATTCCCTGAATTTCCTCAGTGTCTATTGTTTTGTCCCCCTTTTTATTTCTGGTCTTGTTAATTTGGATGTTCTCTCTCTCTCTGCCTTTTGATTAGCTTGGATAAGCGTTTGTCTATCATGTTGATCTTCTTAAAGAACCAGCTCTTTCTTTCATTGATTCTTTGTATTGTTTTCTTTGTTTCTATTTTGTCGATTTTAGCCCTCAATTTGATTATTTCCTGCCTTGTACTCCTTCTGGGTGAGTCTACTTCTTTTGGTTCTAGAGCTTTCAGTGTGCTGTTAAGTCACCAATGTGAGCTTTCTCTGTTATTTTATGTGGGCACTTAGTGCTATGAACTTTCCTCTTAGCACTGCTTTCATAGTGTCCCATAGATTTGGGTACATTGTGCCTTCATTTTCATTGAATTCAAGGAAGTCTTTAATTTCTTTCTTTATTTCTTCCTTGAACCAGTGATGGTTCAGTAGTTCAATGTTCAATCTCCATAAGTTTGTAGTCTTTCTGAGAGTAGTACTGTTGTTAAATTCTAACTTTAATCTATGGTGATCTGATAAGACACAGGGGGTTACTCCATTTTTTTGTATCTGTGGAGGTTTGCTTTGTTACCAAGTATGTGATCAATTTTAGAGAAGGTTCTATGAGGTGCTGAGAAGAAGGTATATTCTTTCCTGTTTGGGTGGAGTGTTCTATAGATGTCTGTTAAGTCCATTTCATTCATGGCATCTGTTCTCTTATTTCTCTATTAAGTTTTTGTCTGGTTGACCTGTCCATTGGCGAGAGTAGAGTATTGAAATCTCCTACTATTAGTGTGTGGGGTTTGATGTGTGATTTAAGTTTTAGTAATGTTTCTTTTACATACGTGGGTGATCTTGTATTTGGGGCATAGATGTTCAGGATTGAGACTTCATCTTGATGAATTGTTCCTGTTGTGAGTATATAATGTCTTTCTCCATCTCTTCTGACTGATTTTACTTTGAAATAAATTTTGTTAGATATTAGGATAGCTATGTATGCTTTTTTCTTGATTAGAAAACCTTTTCCCAACCCTTTACTCCGAGATAGTGTCTGTCTTTGAGGTTGAGGAGTGTTTCTTGTATACAGCAGAAGGCTGGATCCTGTTTTCATATCCGTTCTCTTAGCCTGTGTCTTTTTATAGGTGAATTGAATCCATTGATATTAAGAGATATTAATGAGCAGTGGTTGTTGTCTCCAGTTATCTTTCGGTAGTAGTGTTTGTGTGTTTCCCTTCTTTGGGTTATGCTGGTGAGGGGTTATCAGATGCCTGTGTTTTTGTGGGTGCAGTTAGCTTCCTTGGCTTGGGGTTTTCCTTCTAGTACTTTCTGTAAGACCGGGTTTGTAGATATGTATTGTTTAAATCTGTTTTTGTCATGGAATATCTTGTTTTCTCCATCAATGGTGAAAGAAATCTTTGCTGGGTATAGTAGTCTGGGCTTGCATCCATGGTCTCTTAGTGTCTGCAGCACATCTATCCAAGACCTTCTGGCTTTCATGGTTTCCATTGAGAAGTCAGGTGTAATTCTGATAGGTTTACCTTTATATGTTACTTGACCTTTTTCCTTTGCAGCTCTTAATATTCTTTCTTTATTCTGTATGTTTTGTGTTCTGATTATTATATGGCTAGGGGATTTTTTTTTGATCCAGTCTATTTGGTGTTCTGTAAGCTTCTGGTAACTTTGTAGGGATATCCTTCTTTGTGGTGGATAAGTTTTCTTCTATGATTTTGTTGAATATATTTTCTGGCCGGGCGGTAGTGGCGCACACCTTTAATCCAAGCACTTGGGAGGCAGAGGCAGGCAGATCTCTGTGAGTTCGAGACCAGCCTGGTCTACAAGAGCTAGTTCCAGGACAGGCTCCAAAGCCACAGAGAAACCCTGTCTCAAAACAAAACAAAAAAAAAAAGAATATATTTTCTGGGCCTTTAAGCTGGAGTTCTTCTCCTTCTTCTGCCCCTATTATTCTTAGGTTTGGTCTTTTCATGGTGTCCCAGATTTTCTGGATGTTTTGTGTTAAGAATGTGTTGAATTTAATGTTTTCTTTGACCAATGAGTCTATTTCCTCTATAGTATCTTCAGTGCCTGAGATTCTTTCTTCTATCTCTTGTATTCTGTTGGTTATATTTGTCTCTGTAGTTCTTGTTCGTTTACCCAGATTTTCTGTATCTGTAATTCCCTCAGTTTGTGTTTTCTTTATTACCTCTATTTCAGTCTTCAAGTCTTGAATGTTTCCTTCACCTGTTTGATTTTTTGTTTGTTTGTTTTCTTGGGTTTCTTTGAGGGATTTATTAATTTTTTCCAATTTTTTTGTTTGTCTTCTCCTCCATTTCTTGAAGGGAGTCTTTCATTTCCTTTTTAAATGTCTCCATCATTGTCATGAATTTATATTTAAAGTTGTTTTCTTCTACTTCTTCTGGGTTAGGATGATCAAGTCTTCCTGTTATGTGACCGCTGGATTCTGGTGTTACCATGTTGCTTTTTACATTGTTGGAGGAATTCTTGCATTGACACCTAACCATCTCTTCCTTCAAATGAGGCTGGCAGTGTCTTTGCATCTTGGTTCAATCCTCGCAGTAGCTGTCTGAGTGTTTGGGAGTTTTTCTTGGTCTGCTCTGTACTGTCAATGTCTGTCTCAGAAAGCCTCCTAGGTATCTATATGCCTGTTCTCTTGGTCTTCTCTCCTGGTTTGCTCTCTTGGTGCTCTCTCTTAATCCCCTCAGTGTTGTAGCAAGCTCTTAGTCCCTTCAGTATTATAGCAAGCTCTCAGCTCTTAGGCAGGGTGTGGCTAGTAGCTTGGGGGATCCAGTGGATGGGTTTGGGTTTGGGGGGAGCCTAGCCACAGGAAACTCCTTGCTTGCTGGCTAGAAAAGCTGAGGGAGTTGGGGGGAGGGGCCCAAGGTTTTGTCCCACTGTGGAGGTCCTAGAGAGTAGGGAGTCCTGCTGTGTGGCTGTTCACTTACCTCTTAAGTCCCCTCAGTATTGGAGTAAGCTGTGTTTCAGAGTTCCACTGAGGTTGCAGGAGGATAGGTGGGTTTGGACAGTAGTATGAAATTTTTAAGTGAGAAAGTCCTCAAAAAGAAAAAAAGTACCTCTTGGGTTTTGTAAATAAAGTTTTATTGAAATGCAGTCACAACCATTGTTATCCTGCAATGGCTAATTGAATTCCCTGGCTCCTGTTTTAATATCACTCCACACACAGATGACAAGAGAGAGGAGAATAATAATATTAATAGGCAAGAAGAGAAGGAAGGAGAATTTCATGGAATTTGCTTGGTCATAACAATTCTAAAGCCCTAAGTCCACTAAGGTCATCTGCCCTGAATATCAACAAATGTCAGTCTCATTTAAAAGAAGTGTGAAAGCCCCATCCAAATTTTCAATAGTTGTTTCTGAAACATTTGTGTTGCATTCATTGGAATAATCAGGTATCTGGTTTCTAAAGTTATCTCAGTGCTGAAGCATCTATTTGCTTGAGCCCACTCTTAGGATAATGCAGGTAGTATGGTGCTATGCAGCAAAGCAGTATTATGGTTTGGATGCAGTTTGTTTCCTATGTTGGGACCTTAGTCCTCAATGTGGTTTGGTTATATGATAGATGAGGAGAGCTTTAAGAGTTGGGTCTAAAGATCTCCTGAGTAAATTGGGAGCATGGGGACCTTGGGGGAGGATTGAAGGGGGGAGGGAACAGGCAGGGAGGGGAGCAGAAAAATGTAGAGCTCAATAAATATCAATAAAAAACAATTAGAAAAAGAGTTGGGTCTAATAGAAAGTCCTATTCAACTCAGAGTACCCAGACTTCAGAAGGAACTAGAATAGTGCTCATAGGATTCTAAGTTAGTTCTTCAGAGTGCAAGTTGTTACAAACTCCTGAGGCTCCATCCTGAATCTAACATAGAAATATTTGTTCTAGTATATGATCCATCCTTCTCACACAGGAACCCATGTTTGTAATGCCACCTTCACCAGTGCTGAGCTGATGCCAGCCACATGTCTCAAAGTGTCAAACTGTAAACTGAGCATACCTCTTTTCTTTATAAAGTACTCAATTTCTAGTATGTTATAGTGATGAGAACTAGGCTAATATATTAGGTGAGTTTTCAAAGGGCTGGGAACTGAGGAGAAAGAAGAAAGCGGTTATAGAAATAGGGATGATAGGAAGCCAGAGCACAGAGAGGAATCATGAGATCTTAGGATCTGCAGCTCATCATATGGCTTGGGGGAGGGAGTTTAAGGCAGGCTTGGTAGCCATAAATGCTCTGTACTGTCCCAAACAATCCTCTGTGCAAGGTACTCCACCAGGCATTCTGCTTTAAGTGTCTTAATGTGATAAATCAATATTAGGGATCTTTGTTCCAGTGCTCTACCAGAAGAGGTACCAAATGTTAAACAAAGCCTGTCATTGGTGCCACATTGAAATGTGCCTTGATCTGAGTTTTCACCTACTATGAAACCCACATAGCCAAAAGTTCTTTACTAAATGCTGAACATTCAGATTTCACCCATTTAGTCTTCTTAGCTGTTTAAATTGGTGGATTTGTTACATTGCTGCTTTATTTACACAATGTGTTATAAATATCCTTAGAACAAATAACTGCCCCTATTCATTAACATTTGGAACCATAGAGGTGACAAGAGGATATCTTGAAAGACAATTTTGGAAATCATCATTCCTTAAATATATTGTTCTGGATAATAACAAAGCCAAAAGCTATGCATTAGGGCACACATTTAAGAAGCTTTCAGTGGTTTAGGAAAATGATGTTCAAAATTTAATTAAAATCTGTCATTCTTCTCCTAAGAAGAAAAAGTCGGGATGAGTGTATAAGTGCTTCTAAATCTGCCAGTTTCCCATTTCTGAATGCATGAGCAGGCCTTCCATTATCGCTGGGAACTTAGCCTAGCCACTGTCAAGCACTTTCTGGGTATAGAAGAATTTTAAGGCAACTGGAATACAGTGCCATTGAATAGCACAAAGTTGTTAACTCTCACTGTACTTAGATAGGTCCTCTGGCCTCTCTAATACCGTCTAACATTTTGCAGACCCCTAGATGGTTGTTCAGGATTTTGGTGCTCTGCAAATATCCCCAAGTTAAACTTAAAGTATATTTTTGCTGACACTGATTCTGTGGTCAAGGTAGAGAGATGTGTGTCTGTGTGTGTGTGTGTGTCTGTGTGTCTGTGTGTCTGTGTGTGTGTTTCAAGAAAAGAAATATTAAATTTTGACTGAGGATCCATGCCTGGAAGTGATCACTCCAGAGTCCCTCTGTTCTTCCTTCTGCTGTGCCTATAGGATGAAAAGAAAAGCAGAAAGAGTTAGCTCCAAGTTTCCAAGTGAGAAAATATGGTTCTATAGATGTGCAATAGCATCTCAAACTGGAACCAGGAAATAGGAATCCATATTTGTTTATGGCTTTCTTCAACATAAGTATTTAGTAACCTAGGATCTGGAAAGGTTCATTCACACATCCCTTTGGAAAAATTCAGTCATTTTATTTTCAGAGAAAAGCAAAGAAAGGAAGGAAGGAAGGAAGGAAGGAAGAAAGAAAGAAAAGGAAGAAACAGAGATGTTTTTAATGCTACTCCTAGGTCTCAGGGTTTTACAAGCATAACTTCTTGGGTATTATTTATGGTATAAATTTTTTCCACCAAGGTCTGTTTTAACTTTAAGGAGGAGGATGAGTACTTGCTTTCAGTTTAATGTAAATTTTCTTTCCAATTATAGAGACTTTGTCCCATGGCTGAGCTGACATGCTGACTCATTTCACCAAGTGTCTTCTTAAACCACAGCATTTTCTCAATATTACTCCTCAAATGAGTTGTCACCTCTCTATCTCTGTCTCTCTCTGGGTCTCTCTCTTCCTTCCCTCTCCGTCTCCCTCATCTCCTCTCTTATTCTTTCTTGTTCTCCCTCTCTTACTCTCTCTCCCCCATCCCTCGAGCCCTAGAGATCCAGAAAGAATTCGTCCATGACACAAGAAGTTAACGAGATAGTCAAGCAAAGTTCAGAGCAAGCTTTCCCGCCCCACGCTGGCAGTCAGCCACTCTGGTCTGCCAACACTCAAAGTTGCCTTCTCAGAAAATCTATTCCAAAGCTGGCACTTTACCTCAGGAGAATTTAGTCAAAGCATTTGGCACATCAGATTGTCTAAAACACAAGGTTAAGAGCCTTAAAATAGCCACTCTATTCCAATACTGTCTTTAAATTAAGAAACATAATTATTAAAGGAGTCTGCTACAGTTGGACATGAAAACCATACCCTTCTATGCAGTGACTATACAAGAAAGCTTTTGCTCCTGAAAAACGAACATATATTTCACAAGAATGCATTTTCCCTATGCTGATAGGAATACCAAGAAAAACAAAATACAGTCAAAAGCTTGAGATTTAATTAGAGAAAGAAAGCATAAACACATAAAAGCAAGACCATTTACTAAATTAGAATACAAGGTTTAGATTGCAGCAGCCTTAATAAGTCCATATGCTCAATGCCCTGTTTGCACAATGTGAAAATGGTACCTGTATTCCAAAAGAGAGTTGAAGCCTGACACAGACACAGAAGATTTCATACATCACAAATATACAGGTTAACAGACCTGCAGCATCTGAACACACCCAGAGCAAGGAAAGGAACAGAAGAAGAAGCCTCCCAAAAGCTTGTCCCTTTGCCCTTCCAGTTACAGGTACCTTCTAAGGGTAGTTCATCTCCTGCCTCATGTCACCACAGATTCATCTGGCCTATTTTTGTACTCTGTCAGTAGAGCCATGGAAAAAAAGGGCTTTCCTTGTCTCTGGATTCTTTAGTTTGAGAGAATTAGTTAAATCATCATGTATAGTTCTTAGTCATCCCCATTGCTATGTAATAAGACACTGTGTAAATGCTATAAGATGCACTCCTCCACTTCAGGACTGATGGACATCTGGATAAGATAAGCAGTGGTGTCATAGACACTCCACTTTATGATGTGTGATTGTGTGCACATTTCTCTTGGAAACATCCAGATGAGCAGGATTACTAGGTCACAAGACAGCATACATTCAGCATTAGCAGAGATTGCCAAAGGGGTGTTGTGCCCTTATACCCTGACACCAGCAGCATATGAGTATTCTTGCCAGCTCATGTCTTCACCAGAATGCAACTATTTTCTCAAGGACAATCTTTGATAATGTATTCATAAAGGAGAACATGGCTTCAAGCAGAGGATAACAGAGATTCAGTGCACAACATCCAAGTGGCTGTAAAATATTTTCTTCCGCAAACACACACTTAGGATTGTGGGACCTTCCCATTTGTACCCCAAAAGCATAATCCTCACTTTATTCCCAGTACCTTACCTTTCACTAGGCCATAAGGCTAGCCAAAGGACATAGGAATCTTCATGCTGACAAAGGAAGTTATTTTATGTCTCCTGAAGCAAATACTTAAAACAACATACAAGAAAAAACCTTCACCATTAAAAGGATCCAGTAGCAGAGACATGAATTCTCCCTAAAACCAACTCTATCAATGACAGATACAGAATAACCTTTCTATCTATCTATCATCTCTCTAAAACATAGATTCTTACAACAAGCCAATCTCTATTCTAAACCCTATACAAATATTAACCTATATGATTTTTTATCAATGTATGTGATGAGAAATATTATCCTAATGTTTTAGGTAAGGAAACTGAGACCCACAGAAGTTGACTGACATCATAGATCTAGTGAACAGAAGGGCAGGGACTTCAGTTCAGGAAGTCGACTACATAATTTATGTTCATGATCTCACATGATGCTAAGTTTATATTTGAAATCTAAGGGCTTTAATAATTATGTGTATCAACCAATATCTTGTGTTTCTTTCTATTTTTCTCTCACTGCTAGAAATCTGTTTCTTTATATGCTCAAATCTAAAACAACTTCTTAGTTACACAAAGAGAGCACACCCGAATGGGATCCAAATTAAAAATAGGAAACCTTTAGACCACAGTTTAGTAAAATATCTACTAATGATATTTTACTTTAAATTTTTAACAGTGCAGAGGAGGAGGAAGACGGATTGTAGGAGCCAGAGAGGTCAAGGGCAGCAGGAGAACACAGCCCACAGAATCAATTAAGCAGGGCTCAAAGGGACTCACAAAGCCTGGAGCATCAAGGAGCCTCCATGGGTCTGACCTAGGCACTCTGCATACATGCTATGGTTAGGTAGCTTGGTGTGCTTGTGAGACTCCTAACAGTGGGAGCAGGTGGTGTCTCTAATTCTTTTACCTGTAGTTGAGGCCCTTTATCTCCTACTGGGTTGACTCATCCAGCCTTGATATTAGACTGTGTTCTGAGTCTTATTATATCCTGTTACACTGTGTTGGGCTAATGTCTCTGGAAGAGACTGATCTTTTCTGAAGGGAAAGAGAGGAGTAGTAGACTTGTGAGAGAAGGGAGATAGGGGCTATGAGGAGGGGAAGGAGGAGAGGCTGCTGTCGGGATGTATTGTATGAGAGAAGAATAAAAAGAAAAGCAGAATCTTTTTTATTGATTTTTATTGAGCTCCACATTTTTCTCTGTCCCCTCCCTGCCTCTTCCCTCCCCCCTTCAACCCTCCCCCAAGGTTCCCATGCTCACAATTTACTCAGGAGACCTTGTCTTTTTCTACTTCTCATGTAGATTAGATCTATGTATGTCTCTCTTAGGGTCCTTATTGTTGTCTAGGTTCTCTGGGATTGTGATTTGTGGGCTGGTTTTCTTTGCTTTATGTTTAAAAACCACCTGTGAGTGAGTACATGTGATAATTGTCTTTCTGTATCTGGGTTACCGCACTCAAAATGATGTTTTCTAGCTCCATCCATTTACCTGCAAAATTCAAGATGTTGTTTTTTTTATGCTGTGTAGTACTCCATTGTGTAAATGTACCACATTTTCCTTATCTATTCTTCGCTCAAAGGGCATTTAGGTTGAAAAAACCAGAATTTTACACAGCAGGTAAAAGTACTTGCTGTGCAAGGCTAGTGATCTGAGTTTGATCTCCAGGACCCACAGAAGAAGGAGATAACTGACTCCAAAACACTGTCCTCTGGCCTCCATATGTGTGCCATGAAACACACATGTGTGCATGAACACACACACACACACTCAAGTACACACAGAGAGAAATAGTAATGATAAGCCTTTAAAAACTATTTGCATACAAATATAATAGAACAAGTTATATTATGATGTTAAATACTGCTTTGTTTTTCCAAACTCAGATCTAGAAATAATTGGTGTTAGACAGGTTTATATAACTGTGCATCAGTGTCTCTCTTGTTACTATAGTTTTTTTGACAACACCATCTTCATTTATTCTGGGATAAATGACATATCACCTTTTTATTTTATGTATGATGAGACCAGTGGGGAGCTTATCACAAATTAAAAGAACTTCTTTATACAACATTTTTAGATTTTATTCAACCTATGGGTTTTATAATAACCACTTTATCAATGTAACATCTTAATATATTGCTCTCTAGCAATGGCTGAAAGATTTGTTTACTATAATAGCAAATGATTGCTATGGAATCGTGACCCCAGTGATCATTACTAAATTTCTGTTATATTTCTTTGCTTTCATTTTCTTTAATTTGTCAAGAAGCTTGCATAAATATGCCAAATTAATATTGATTCAGTCTCTTTAAAATGTTCCTCCCAAATAGCAGTTCATTATTCAAGCTAAAGTAGTTAATACTTTATAAAGACTCAAATGGAGGGCAGCAATTCTTCCTGGCATACAGGATAATCGTGTGGAAAGGAAAAGAACTCCCTTTCCCTCTATATAGCCATACATGATTCTTTCTTGGTCTGCTCTCAATTTGCTGTCCCTAGCTAAATAAAAAAATGTGGGTTGTTAGTGAACCAAACCAAAAAAAAAATTTTTTTTTTTTGGTTTTTCAAGACGGGGTTTATCTGGGTAGCTTTGGAGCCTGTCCTGGAACTCACTCTGTAGACCAGGCTGGCCTCGAACTCACAGAAATCTGACTGCTTCTGCCTCCTGAGTGCTGAGATTGAAGGCATGCGCCACCACCACCCGACTCCAAACTTTTAATTTATCTTTCTCTTACACTTGTCTACATCTTTCCATGCTACACTTAGCCCAATCCCTCTCCCCATCTCTGCCACTGCCTGAGTTGACCAAAGGTAGTTCTCAGTTTTAAAGTAATTGGCCAAAAGCCAAGGAAATAGCAAGCCTAATAACAAAGACTGATACTAAAATTAACAAAGACGGCTATTGGTGGACTCCAAACTTTGGGTTAGGCAATAGACGATGCCCTTTCATCTTTACAATGGATATATTCTAGGTAGGTTATTACCTTCATTTTACAGATAAACAGAATAAAGCTCAAAGAACTTGAAAGTGTGCCCAAGATCATGGAGCTATGAAGCTGAGTGTATTAACCAGTCTGCCAGACTCCAAGGCCCACATTGTACCCTATCATCTTTCTGACCTGTGTTTAGGCTGGAGAACTCTAACAGAAACATTGGATTTACTATAGAAACATAAATTGAAAAATACATTGCAAATTCAAATGCAGCTAATGGGGGATATTTTCCCACACACACAACAAAAATGTCCTCAGTGCCTTAGTAATTCTGTAGTCAGTGAGATATAACTAGATTTCCAAGACTGGATACCTTGAGCAGATCACAAACGAACTGGTATTTCATGAGCAGTATGTCCCATGCTGAGATGAAGACAGGTTTGGAAAATTCACATCCCAAGTGGAATCTGTATGTGCACAGCAGTTGAGCAGCACATGGAATTTCTGGGGGCTTCTGTTCAAACTGCCAGGCTCCCTATGGAAATGGCGTTGGAAGAACTCACAAATTAATAAAGGAGGAGAATGAGAGCAGCGCTGGTCCTCTACATTTATTGAGGTAAATTTCCAGCTGGAGAAAAGAAAGGCTACGAGATGTTCAGTGCTTTAATAAATATCCCAGGCTTTGGAGATAGAAGAGACAAGTTAAAACCCACCTCTGCCACTATACCTATGGCACTGAGCGGGGTATTTCTTCAAAACTGCAAGAGAGTAATAATGAAAAATAGCAACAGTCATAAATTCTCATTCATAGGCTTCTTGTAAGAAATACCCTATACTATGCCAGTAAGACTTTCAGTACATTCTAACTTGTAGGAATCACTTCATAAACAATCTTCGCTATGATTCTTTGATTACTGTAATGGTTTTGTTCTATATTGTATGTCCCTTCAGCCCAAGATTAAGTCACTGGAGTAGTTCTTCCTCTTAGTAGTTAAAGGAGCTGATGATCTCCCAAAAAATGACAAGGTAAATCCAGAAGACCATGTGCAGGCACAGCACCCTCTCTCTTTTCCTATGCTCTCTGCTTTTGCATTTGTTTTGCTGCACAGTAACACTGTGCTCAGCACACTCAAGGTCAAAATTCACACGAGCATCCTAAATAACATCTTCAAGATAAAATGGGAAACAGATAAAAGGATGCTAGTAGTGTCTCAAGTCAAGTCATGGGAAATACAGCCAAATTTGTTATTCCTCCCATCTTACATGCACACAAATGTCTTACACCTGCCACACAGCAGCTCTGCGGCTGGTACCCTGATTGGCATGAGAAAGTCTCCATAACAGTCAATCATCCTGAAAGAATTTGGCTTTACCTGGTCACTTTAAAATGTATGAAGGAAGTTTTTAAAGAAACAAAAATATGAGACCCCATCCAGTTCAAAAAGCTATCAACTCTAACCTAATATGATTCTGATATGTTCATATCATTTACTAACCAGACTGTAGTTTAAACAAATTCCAGACTTCATATTTTTGTGTCCATAAGTATTTAATCATGCCAGGCAGTGGTGGCACATACCTTTAATCCCAGCACTTGGGAGGCAGAGGCAGGCGGATCTCTGTGTGTTCGAGACCAACCTGGTCTACAAGAGCTAGTTCCAGGACTGGCTCCAAAGCTGCAGAGAAACCCTGCCTCGAAAAACCAAAAAAAAAGTATTTAATCACATGACTGCAAACTATGATTTTTAAATATAAAAGACACTTATTCGGTAACAATTATAAATTTTTAGAATTGTAATGTGGAGTGAAAAAGCAAGTTCCTCAGTGTTTTCAAAATTCCAGGCATGTTACTCTTTGAGATTCAAGGACAATAAGTCAGTAGTCCCAGGAATTCTCAGAAATTTCAAAATTATGATTATTCTAAACAAACTTCTAACAACGGAAACTATTAGCAGAGCACACATGCAGCCCACAGAAAGGGAGAAAATCTTTACCAGCTACATTTCAGACAAAAAAATAATACCCAGAATTTGCAAAAAAAAATCTACAGAAATTAAATGCCAAGGAAATAAAACTGCCAATCATCAAATGGGCTAAAAGATTGAATAGGCAGTCTTCAAAAATAATAAAAGAAGAACAAATAGCCAATACCTACTTTTAAAAATGTTCAGCATCCCTATTCATCTTGGAAAAACGAATTGAAACTACCTTGAGATACCATTTTACCATAGTCAGAATGGCTCTTATCAAGAAATCCACTGACAAATGCTGAAGAGAATGTGGAAAGGAACCCTTATTCACTACTGATGAGGGTACAGATTATAGCCATTGTGGGAATTAAAAATATAACTACCATATGTTCCAAATAGTTCATCACTGGGCATATATACAGAGAACCCCATACCCCTCCTTAGAGATATTTACACCTCCATGTATATTGTTACTTTATTCACTATAGCAAGGAAATAGAAATAATTTAGTGCTCTGTCAACAGATGAATGGATAATGAACATCTGGTAATACATAAAATGGAATACTAGTCAACTCTAAAGAAAAATGCCATCACAAAATTCACAGGGAAATGGATGAACTTAGAACATATAATATTAAGTGAGGTCACTCAGTCTCAGAATTTAAAAATATAGTTCATGTTCTCACTCACATGCAGATCCTAGCCCATAATGTGTGTGTGTGTGTATGTGTGTGTGTGTGTGTGTGTGTGTGTACAAATGTGTATATGGGTATAGTATAGCATATTGGTGTATTTAAAAAGGAGATCAAGAGAGTAACAAAAATAAAATTCTCAGCCAGGTGGTGGTGGCGCACACCTTTAATCGCAGCACTCAGTAGGCAGAGGCAGGCGGATCTCTGAGTTCGAGGCCAGCCTGGTCTACAGGCTCCATAGTTACACAGAGAAACCCAGTCTCTATAAAATAAAATAAAATAAAATGTTCACTAATGAGTTTGCATATATGCTCTTCTTTGTGGAAATCCTTTGAATGCTCTCTCAAGATATAAGAGATTTTCAATGCAAAATACTTAAATAGGGCAGTGTCCACATGTGATTCCATAAGGGACTTTTCCCTAACCAGTAGATTTAAATTTTTTATCAATTTATTTATTTTACATTTTGACCACAACCTTCCCTCTCTCCTTTCTTCCCACTCCCCCCTCAATCCACCCTCCTCCTTTGTATTTGCTCAGAAAGGGGCAGACCTCCCATGGACATCAGCAGACCATGGCATATCAAGCTGCCATAAGTCCAAGCCCCTCCCCTGTATTCAGGCTGGGCAGGCAATCCAGCAAGAGGAATAGGTTCCCAAGAGCCAACCAAAGCACCAGGGCCAGCCCTGCTCCCATTACTGGCAGTCCCACAAATAGACCAAGCAGAACTATCACATCCCATGCAGTCTCCCTGGTTGTTGGTTCAGACACTGAGTTCCCATGAGCCAGACTAACCATTTCTGTGGGCTTTCCTCCAATGTCCCTGACATCCCTGGCTCCTACAATCCCTCCTGCCTCTCCTCAGCAGAACTTCCTGAGCTGGGCCCAATGTTTGGCTGTGGGTCTCTGAATCTGCCTCCATCAGTCACTGGATGAAGGCTCTCCTCTGACGGTCAAGGTGGTCACCACAGTAGATTTAATTTTAATTGTGCTTTTTAATTGTTTGAATATTCCTGTAAACTGTGGCTCTTTGTAAGTACTACTAAAGTTAGTGTACTTTATTTTTAAACAATACTTTATTTAATTGTAACATTATTATTACTATTAAAAACAAGAATTATCTCTTAATATCATTAACTCTCCTGTCAGTACTTAAATTCCTTTAATCTGTTTTTTAAATTTGTTTGAGCTGAATTCATATTCTAAAATTATTCGATATGTATTCTAAGACTCTAATAATGTCCAGCTTCTAATTAGGTATCATCTGTCTACCTGGATGTCTATTCTATCCCCACTGAAATTTTATGTTAAAGAAGGCAATTTGTTTGCTTGTTTGTTTAGATCCTTTCAGGGTGATTAAATATAATGGATAATTTTCTACCTCAAATCACTTCATAATTTCATTTTTTGTGTCTATGGCACTACTTAACACATGCCATGGTCCCCTGTGCATCCTTATAAAGCTATAGGACTGATCATAGTCTATTTTGACAAGATAACTTCATAGACTGTATTTTGTGTTTCTGTGAGAAGGCATATAATGTCTGGCTGTCCCTCTTTTTAAGATAGTAGTCACTGATTATTCTCTAGATTGTGTGTGCACATACATGTTTAGGTGCATATATATGTGTGGATACAGGGGCATTGTGTGCATACATATAGAGACCAGAGAACAACCTGAGGTTTCATTCCTCCTCAATTGCCATTTGGCTTGTTTCAGGACAGGATCTCTCATGGGCCTGGAACTCTCTGACTATGCTAGGCTAGATAGTCAGAAGCCTGGGAGATCTTCCTGACCCTACTTCTCTGAGATTACAAGCACATACTGCTATGGCCGCCTTTTTGAAAAAACATGGCTTCTGAGGGATTAAGCCTGGGTCCTTATGCTTGAGAGACAATCACTTTACACATTAAGCTATCACCTTAGCCCAGGTTCTCTCTTTAAGACAAGATTTTACTATGACTTCACTCAACCTTTTCTAGAAGCAAGATTTGATTTGATTGGGAATCGGACATCTATAATAAGGATCTAGACAATTTAGAAAAGATTTCATATTTTGTGCTATTCTGTTTCAGTGGTGAGAGCATGGTGTCTGTGACATCACAGGCATTCCTAGACAGTTGATCAAATTAAACTGGAAATCCAACATTTTCTCTAAATGTAATTTATCCAAAGAAGTGCTTACTTTTCTACTGTCATCATTAGCTCTTATAATGTCAAGGACTTCATCACTGTCCCAACACCTAAGCTGCCTATTCTTTTTAATTTACTCTTCAAATTCTCCTCACATTCATAAAGGAAGAAATTCTTATACCTGGACTTGAATAACGGCAAAACCTAACATTAGTTTAGTACTTCCATGGCATCCACTTAAATTTCCTCATTAAGTATACAGTTATAACTTTCTTATTGGCATTAGCTGGACAATGTGTGCAAATTATGTCCCTGTTTGCACAATTGAGAAGGTTATCATTTTTCCCTCTGTAAAGAGGGAAAATAATTTAAGTTCATATAATATAGAAAGATTAGACAGACCTTTTCTACTTTGGGGGTTTTGTTTGTTTGTTTGTTTTTCATTTTGCTTTGTGGTTTTTATAGTAATATATTTAATGGTGCTGTTCACAAGTCTGTAGCTTATTTTCATGTATTACATATTAAAAAATGTGTTTCCAGGCCAACACATAAAAACCTTCCTCACTTTTATACCTGCCTAATATTTCACTGAATCAAGTTCAATGATTTATACCCATAACTGTTGTATCTACTGCTAGATTTTTTATTTTATTTCATTTAAATAACATTTTTTCATTTATTTTACATAACAGACAGAAGTTTCCCCGCCTCCTCTCCACCAAGTCCCCCCTGCCCCCCCCCCCGCTTTCTGCCTTTCCCTCTCCCCTTCCACTCCTCCTCCATCTCCATTCAGAGAGGGGGCAGGTCTCCCAGGGGCTTGAGCAAAGCCTGGCACAACAAGTTGAGGCAGGACTAAGCTCCACCCCTTGCATCAAGCATGGAGAGCAGGTTCCCAAAAATCAGCTAAGTGCCAGGGAGAGGTCCTGCTCTCACTGCTTGAAGCCTTATATGGAACTTCTTACACACATGCAGAGGGCCTAGGTCAGTCCCATGCAGGCTCCCTAACTGTTGGTCCAGAGTCCATGAGCTCCCACAAGCTCAGGTCAGCTGTCTCAGTAAGCTCCCCCAGTCATGAGACCCTGGCTGGTACAATCCCTCCTCCCTGTCTTCAACAAGACTCTCGGAGCTCAGCCCAGTGCTTGACTGTGGATCTCTGCATCTGCTTCCTTCAGTATATCTGATGACAATTAGGGAAGTCACCAATCTGCTTACAGTAGATGGCCAGTTCAGGTACACTCTCCACCCTTGCTAGGAGTCTTAGCTGGGGTCATCCTTGTGAGTTCCTGGGAGGTTCTCTGGTTCCAGATTTCTCCCTAAACCCAAAATGCACCCCATCAAGACATCTCTTTCATTACTCTCTCCCTCCATCCTGCCTCCAACCTGCCTCTTGCACCCTGCCCACCCAACTCGCTCCCTTAAGTTCCCATTCCTCCATCCCCCTCCCCAACCTAGTTTACCAAGGAGATCTCTTCTATTTCCCCTTCCCAAGGAAATCCATGCATCCCTCTTTGGGCCCTCCTTGTTATCTAGCCTCGCTGGGACTGTGTATTGTAGGTTGGTTATCCTATATTTTGCTCCTAATATCCACTTAGAAGTTAGTACATACCATGTTTGTCTTTCTGTGTCTGTATTACCTCACTCAGAATGATTTTTTTTCTAGTTCTATCCATTTGTCTGCAAATTTCAGAGGAAGTAAGGTTGATTTCATTGCCTCCTCCAAAAACATAAGTGATCAAATTCTAGGAAAGAGCACAAGGAAGAAAAGAAGAAGTCAAGACAAAAGCAAAGCACTGTTGCTTTAAATATTGACAAGGGAAGAGAGAATTCCAAGTGAGAATTAGAAGCGGTCTGAGAGGTGGAAGGAGAAACAGAGTGTGGAGATTTGGGTGTTGAAAAGGGGAAGGGCATCTGGTCAGCGGGAACACTGCAGAACCATCAGGCAAGATGAGAAGCGAGAAAAGCTTATTTGGTTTGACACATTGGTAACCAAGAAGAGCTGGTGGACTGGGGTGGGTGTGGAAACTGGACTTCAAGCAGCTGAAGAGTGTGTGGGATTGGGAAAGGCAAGAAAGTAGAGCTAAAGATTGTTGCATTGTTTTATTATGTAGGATGTGTTGCTGTTTTACCTTGCCTGCCTAAAGTGCCTGATTGGTCTAATAAAAAGCTAAATGTCCAATAGCAAGGGAGGATATATCAGCAATACTCTCTGGAATGTGGACCTACTTGTAGCAATGAGGGGCTCGGGCTGCATTCCCAGCGCCAGGTTCCTGGCGCAGGGCCCCTTGTGCCAGCTCCCGGTGTGTACCCGAAATAATTACATGGAAACTGTATTCATTTAAATACTGCCTGGCCCATTATCTCCAGACCCTTATTGGCTAACTCTCACATATGATTTTAGTCCATCTCCGTTAATGTGTATCACCACTTGAGTTGTGGCTTACCGGCATGAGTCTAACCAGTGTCCATCTTGTGCTGGAGAAGCATGGAGTCTGCATCTGCCACACTGCCTTCTTTCTTACAGCATTCCGTTCTATCTACTCCGCCCACCTAAGGGCTGCCCTATCAAAAGGCCATGGCAGTTTTCTTTATTTAACCAATGAGGGCAATACACAAATAGAAGACCCTCCTACACCACCTACTTTCCCTTCCCAGTCCAAGTAAAGGTGTTCTGGGGTTCCCAGCAGCAGAAAAGAGTTAAACTATGAGATGCTTAGCTAGTATGTGATGAGAGTTAAGCTGAAGGGCAGAAAGAGAGGTAATCTGTGCAAGAACTGGAGTCAAAACACTATTTTACTAAGGGAAAAAGAAAAAGAGATAAGCAACTAGGTGAAGAAGAGTGGCGTTGCAAAGTAGAGCCAGAAGTGGTCCAATAGATGGGGCGGAGAAAGTCAGTAAGCATCTTAGAGCAAAATGAAACGTGGGTTTAACAACAGGGCTCTGCTCATTTCCATGCCCATTACCTAGCTCTGCACACAGCTTCTCCAATCTTAATATTCTACAGCAGACTCAACAGAATGCCCCTAAGTTGGGTATGTGTTCTTACATCTATTTTAAGCTTTTAATCCCAATTGTTAACAACTCCATTAAATATAAAACTTCCTTTCAGAGCTACTTAGAAATGTGTTACATAAATGCTGCATATTTCCCCTCTTCTCCAGCTTCTAAAAATAGGATCTCTGATGCTGGCTCTGTTCACTGTGCTAGCTCCCACTTGCACACCTATCATGTTCAGAGTCCAACTGGGACAGATCGCTTTTGCAGGCATTCCTTTTCTGGGTCTCCATTTCTTCTTGCACACAGAGCATATTTTGCTAAATGATGTTTAATGCTCCTGAAGCAATGACGCTCTGCCACAGGAATGAGAAGGCTACAGATAATGTCTTCAGATTCTTACAATTGCCCCAGGAGACATCTGGAGGGTACCCAGAAGTACTCTGCTGCTAACATTTGGGGAGGGTAGAAAAGCACAATAAAATTCAGTGATTGGGAATATTTATTCAAGAGCTGAAGTTTCTCTGAGCAGACAGCTGTGACAGGCACTAATTAACATGCTGGACTGAATTCAGTTATTCCATCAGTCCAGTGACTAGGTTTCGGTTCATGCCTCATTGCTGGATATGTAAATTGAATCTTAGATAGGTTAAAAAAGCTCGACCCAAACTAGAAAGCAGAAACGTGGCAATGCCCAATCTCAGACCTAGATCTTCATGACATCATAGTCTATGTTCTGTGTGCAGAAAAATCACATGTTGGTTTTGAAACAGAAGCTTAATCTCAGTGTCATAGGCAGGGTTCCCCAGAAGATGCACAAACATGAATCAGAAATTCTGATCCTCTGCGCATACCAGTGGAGGACAGAAGAGGAAAACAAGACAAGGCGCATCTTCTCAGCCTGAGAGACCACATGGTATACAACCCAGAAACTACACAACTGGTCCAGCAAAAAATGAGGTTTGTTTTTCCCACCCACACTAGGACCTGCCATTAGTTGAAAGCTGCTTTGTTGTGGCAGGAGAAAGCATTAAATGTCACACAGGGAACTTGCCCAGGTTGTGAACTACCCATATTCCTCAGAGAGGGACATATTCAGGCGGAGTCACAGGTGTTTAAAGAATGCAGCCTGCAGCAATTTAAGATGAGTGCTGGGGCAGTAAGGGGCATGGGGCTTTCCTTATATATGCATATGACCAGAGTGCAAAAAAACAGAAAGCCCCACCCCTGGGATCCACGTGTTCAATCAGGCCATTTCACCCTGTGAGCTCGGTTTAGCAGATGCACGTGGTGTTGGTATTGACTCTCGCTGGTATGTCACTGAGTCTTTCTTTTGCCTTTCAGCAGAGAAATCCGAACTGAAGGAGACATGGAAATGATAGAGGAAGGACCAGGTCCAGGGTCACACAGCAAATAAATGGTAGATCTATGATCTACACCTAAGTTTCCATTGCTGTTGTTATTTTAGTAATTTTGTGTTGTTTTGTTTTCTCCAGCCTGGACAATGAAAGTTTCCTTGTGCTGTCCCTGTAGGCTGCAAAGGTATGCCAACAGCCACAAAAATTTCACCTTTAAGAGACTATTTCCCAAAACATAGTGTCTCTGGGGGGAAAATTCCCCTTCCAAATTTTTGAAATTCTGAAGTTCCTCCTTTAGTAAGCATGCAATCCAAAGAGCTAAATACCTTATAAGTCTTTGAGGTTAAAAGAAAATAATAAATCCTCGGGGCTGGAGAGATGGCTAAGAGCTGAGTGCTCTTCCAAAGGATCCGGGTTCAATTCCCAGCACCCACATGGCAGCTCACAACTGTCTGTAACTCCAGTTCCAGCTGATTTGACACCCTCATTACCAATGCACATAAAATAAATTTAAATAAATTATTAAATTAAAAATAAATCATTAAGTTAAAAAGCCCTCTTTAGTCCAAGACCTTTTAACAGTGATGACAAACATTAGCAGTACCAATAGTACAAAGAGTTCCTGTATCCCAGCTTACTGTGTGCTTACTATCCTGTTAACCCAGTCTTTCTCACTGGAACCCTTAGTAAAAGATGTTTGTGACTTAGGGATCAAAAGCCCTGCTAGGGACACAGTGGCATGAACCTGTAATCACAGCATTCAAGAGAGGCATTAAGGCTATGCTGGGCTACAAAGCAAAACCCTGTCTCAAAAAAAAAATCAAAAGCTTTTCCATACCACACAGCAGTCAGTCCCTATCTAGGATTCCCCAGAGAGAATTACTCAGAGGGTAACTGCTACAAAAACACCAAGAAAATTATTGTTAAACAGTGACACTGTTTTCAGAAATGTGAAATATAGAGTACTTTGGAGAATTTTGGAAATATCATAAAATCCTGAACAATGTTTTCTTGGTTGTTGAATGCTGCTGTGTTCTTGAAAAGAAATCAAACAGACAATGTCATCCACATTTATTCTTGAGAGCAGGGGAGCTTGTCAGATTAGAAGGCATCACGCCTTCACTCACAGCTTGTAAAACTGAAGGCCAAGGAAGGGAGGAATTCTAGGCTCTTCAGCTAGCTAAATCAGCCAGGATTAGACCCAGGTGTCCCAGGGCTGCTGGTCTGCAGCTTTCCCATTCACCCCATCAAGTTGTATCTTTCCATTCAAACTGTTCCCTTGAACCATTACAAATGGCCACAACCCCTAGCACTGAGGCACATTTGGATACGATCTTATGCCCCACTAGTCTAACAGTTGTCAGAAACATTTGTCTCACAAACATTTAAGATGGTATTATAATAGGTTTTTCCTTTTTTTTAATGTCTTTTCTCTGAGAAAAGCAATAAACCTAAGCTGCAGGCTTTTCAGCTTCATCATTATATAATACTTGTCTGGGACTGCAAATCACTCGCAGAAGGACAGAACTCGGGGGAGGAAAGGGTGGGTGTGAATCTTTTGTGATTTCTTGAGTAACGGGAGGCGATTTGTCATTTTAGGAAAACTGGAGTCTGTGTTCTCAGATTCATGCACGATCCAGCCTGTTTGACTCTGTTGAAAACTTGCCGTTTATAAGCCCGTCCCTGAATTGGGGATAGAACACACGGGTAGCAGACAGACCTGTTTTTCTCTCTTCCCTTCTCCCCAAGTAAGAGAACAAGCTAATAATAAATCAAAGTTCTAGAACTTAAATTTGAACTGAAAATACCTCAGAATAAAATCTGTTTCTTCCATCCCGCAAATCAGCCAGAGCAGAGACCATATGCATTTTCTGTGAACGCACGCCTCCTGCCGGTGAATTTTGATAATGACTGGCTCTTGGGAGAAGTAAACAAAATTACCATACCAAAAAGAATTTTTTATTGGCGGGGAGAAGATCTATAGAGAAATCATTAATGTAACTTTCTAGTTTTAAAGTTGGCGATTATGGAGAACCCTCAGAGAGTTGTTAGTTCTCATGGAGACTCTCACAAGAAAAATTCTTGGGGAGCTCTCCAAATACCTTGTTGCTGAACATATTTATAGAAATGTAAAAATAAAGCAGCTCGCAAAGGACAGCAGTGTAAAAATTTGGGACTATTTATATGAAACTCCTACCAAAACGGCCCAAAACAGCATCTAGTACCCTCAAGTGGGAAAGATAAATAAAAAGAATTCCAGAGCAAATAAAGTTAACTGGCAGGGTGGGAAGGACAAATAAAGTTAACTGGAAGGAAGGTTCTTTCTTTCTCATGTTGTAGTTCAGGTTGGCCTAGAAACTCACTATATAGCCCAGGCTGGCTGAATACGACTCTCAGTCCTCCTGCCTCTGCTTTTAGAGTGCTGGAATTACAGTCTTGAGTCACTGTATGTGGCTTTAGAGATACTTTTAAAGTATTTTTACATCGAAATCAATGTGATGTGGTGTTTAAATACTGCACACCTGAAACTCTTAACCGCCTCCATGTAAAAAGGCCTGCCGTATGCTGCCCATCATTACTTAAGCACTTCGTTTGAAAGGGCATTCAGCTCTTCTATTAGGCATTCCACTCAGCTTGATTCCTGTCTCTGTCTCCTGCTCCCGTTTGATAAGGAATGCATGCCAATGGTCTACGGTTAGCTGATGGTGGCGACTGTTTTTCCTTCCTAATGCCCTTCGCTGCTTTTCTTTCTCCCTCTCTGCCACCCACACACTCCTCTTATTTGGACTACTTCAACTGCCTCCATCACTCATCCAGATCATTCCTGGCCTCTCTGGGCACCCACATTTGTCCCTTTAGTGGGTCTCAATTTAACCCCTTGCTTGCAGAAGAAAAGACAAAATCAACTCAGCTGGCTGAGTCTAGCACTCACGGGGACTGTGCGCAGGTTTTGCAGTTCCCACCCTGAAACTAATCAGGCTGGAGCCCATCAGCAAACAGATCACATTACATAAGGCAGCTGGAAGGCGGCTGGGAGGCTGGGAAGGCAGATCACAAGGCTGCTGCTTCACCCACGTGCTGGAGAATCTTCCATCAGCCCCTCGGGAAAAGCAAACCCAGACGTCTGTAGTTAACAGCGTACATTTTGTGCCCGCCAGTGAGCACACAGGTAGAAAAGCCAACTTGCTATGTCTTATGTCCGTGTACCCCGAAATCAAAATACTCAGCAGAGTTCATGTTGCCCCCGGAGAATACAAAAACATGCTTTACTTCTTTGAAATTCCTTCAGCTCTTTATTAAGGCTCATGCTGGGCTGCGGGTGGCTTTTGTTTTATTGCCTGGGCAGCATGCTTTTAGTGACTAATGAGCACAGAGCAGGACAACCTTATCACAAAAGAGGGTAACCCAAATTCTCCCTTCCTGCTCCTTAGATAAGCCTTCTTACTTTGCTGCTCAGTGGAAAGAAAAGAAAGCATGAGGGGAATTGAATTCAGCTGCCATTACCTGATTCTGACCACACTGGAAAAAGTCTAATTCTCAGGCACAGGTTTGGTTTGAGCACTGAGTGAGCAATTAGAAACCTCCTCCATCTAGAAAGAAATCGTGATGAAGGAGAGAGTTTTTAAAAGGAGGGGGACAAACTGGAATCGAAATCCGTTTTCATCAACACGTGATTTGGGCAGATCTTAAGTAGGTCGTTGCACTTCTGCACTTCGGCTGTGTTTCGCCTTCGATGGCTGCGCATTCAGCCCGAGGCGATGATGATAACCCTGATTAAGTAGCGCTTCTAGAAGAAAATGTTTTGTTGTTCTTGTTTCCCTACCAAGACGGCAAATGCTTGTTTAGTATGCAAGAAAACTCCTCCCATTTGCAAGATCAAATTTATGTTGTGTGGTCTTTTGTTAGATGGTTAAGATCGCACTGCACTGTAGAAAGGACGTTAGTGGAATTTTAACAGAGAAAGAGGGAGAAGAGAGAATACACTAGATAGAGAAGGGTGGGAGGTAGAAAGGAAGGGGAGTAGGGGGCTGAAAGAGTCCAGGAATGCTTAAGCATATTAGAGAGAATAAGAAAAGGGTGTGTGGATCCATTGTTTACAATAGAAAGGGCTAGTTAAAGCTAGCAATTTGAGGAGCCACGAGGGCTTCAAGATTAGAGATAGTCCAGCTATGTACAGCCCCACCCCCTGGGACTATCTGCTGACAAGAATGTAATGGGACATGTGGCTGATGCGAGAATCACGGAGAAAGAAGGCTGACGACTCGGGTGGTAAAGAGGATTCCTTTATCTCAAAGGAGAGCGAAATGAATCCATTCGTTCTAAATGAAAGACGCCAAGTATATATGTGAGGATGGAATACAGAAACTCTTCAAAGAGGATATTAAACACTGTAATTACGTCATTGCCTATAGACCTGTGGTCGACTCCTATACGAAACAATATAAGAAAACAATTCTTCATGAATAATTCATACAATCTCTATGTGGCAGTCCGACACCGTAGAAGTGAGGCCCTACATCACTCCTGAGAGGAAGCCTTTGGAACTATTTCTTCCATAAGTATGGGATGGGAGCAGCTGGCTCTAGGTTCAGTGACATTGTTTTAAACCTATTTGACTAATAATTTCTAAAATCTCTAGCAACAACTTTGAAACACTTAATTCTCAATTACGCTTAGTGTGCAACGTCCTGGACCTCTTGGTCAGTTGCCTCTGCTGTAGCCACTACTGTTAATGTTAACGATAATAATATTTTGTTGGCGCAATGAGGTTTACATTGAAGAAGACAAAAGGAAATACTGTGTGCGCCGCCAGTTTCTGAGAGTTGATTTTATTAAAACTTTGCTGCCATCTAGTGATCGCTTTGAAAAACTGAGTGATCTAGACATCACTGCATTTTAAAATACGATTACAACTGCTCGGAGGGCTAGTGACCAAAATACTAAGGCTACAATGTTGAACATTCCAGTAATAGGAATATAATCATAACTTTAATAATTTCCCAATATATTGTACAACTCAGCTACTTAAAAATTGACAAAAAAAAGTCTTAACCCAAACCATTAACAATAATCATAGTTAAGGTTTATATAATGCCTGCCCCATTTATATAAACCTCCCCTGGGCCTGAGATGACTTGGTAACAATGCAGAAAGCCTCTGCAGGTGACAACAGCTATCATAAGCCACAGCTACAAATAACTGTCCATATACTTCCTTCCCAAAGTAAACAAATGTGCTCACTGTAGGTCCCATATATGTTTGCAGGGGATTTTTGAGAATTTGTTAGAGCTGAGGGAAGCTTGCACTTCAAGTGTCAACATCGTCATTTAGCAGATAAATGAAGTTAGTGGATGTTGAGTTAGTGATACTATTTGAGTATTACACTATAACAAGCAGCCCAGGTGGTCACTGATGAGTTTTCCTTCGCATTCCAGTTTACTAAGAGAGATGGGAGAATAGTGTGTGAAATCATTTCTTTTCTGCTCTTCTCAAACCCTGATCACTTTTTTGCTGTTGAACTCTGAGTTTCTATGAAGGAACCATGTTGCCTTCACTGTCAGTGATTCATGTGGGGCTGACCCCACCCCAAGCTAGCCAGTAAGTGTAACTTCTCCTTCTCATAGTGACAATAGTTTAGTTAGGGGTGGGCTTATGATTAGGCCTAGCCAAGAACATTAAACACACATCACTCTGGGAGTTGTGTTGTTCTTATTGTTGTTGCTGTTGTTAACATTTTAAAGGATATTCTGAATAACCTGATGTTGAGTGATGTTTTCTAGGGAAGCATGAACAAAAGAAGTGTGGCTGTCTGCTGATTATATCTTTAAGAAATCCTATCTCTCTGGGTTTGCTCAGGCCTGAAGTGGAAGCTGTGTGTTCCTATGTGTTATGGAAAAGAACTAAACCCATGCCTGCCTAACTGTGAGTGTCAGAGTCTCAGTACTGGGTTTGCTCATCTTCTCTGAAAAGTTTCGTTCTTGAAGGAGATCCCTTTCCTATCTTGGTACCTCTTTATTTTACTTGTTATTTTTTAAAAATATTTTATTTTGTGTGTATGTGTGTATGCATATATATATGCTCACACACACACGTGTGTACTGCCATGTGTGTCATAATGCCAATGTGGAAGTTAAGAGGACACCTTGCAGGAGTCTTCCTTTCCTTCCACTATATGGGTCCTGAGGATTGAACTCGGGTCATCAGATGTGGCAGCAAGTGCCTGTAGACATTGAGCCATCTCTCCGGCAAGCTGGCCTTGAACTCACAGAGATCTACCTGCCTCTGCCTCCCGAGTGCTTGGATTAAAGGTTTGTGTATATTGCTTCTGTGTTTTAAAGGACACTCTGTATGTCTAATACATTAACTCTTGACTTTCTACTCAAGTTCTTAAGATTGCCTAAGACAGGACATTGTAAGAATGGGTGTTTAATTTTATTCAATGATCATAAAGACATTTGAGAGTAATCTCTAATTGGTGTCTTTATCCTTTACTCAATTTTTATATATTTTTTGTCCTTCAAATAAGAAAAATGGAGCCTGGAATTGTATCTCACAGTCCTTTGTGAAAAAATTTTGGCTACAAATTAATTGATAGAAAATAACTTGATTGAAAATGTTTGGGTTTAAAATAATTAGTCAAAGCAACAAATTAGTTAAAAATTAAGCTGAATATTCCAAGTTTGTTTTTGCAGATATTGATAATTTTTTCTATGATTGAAGAAACCTTTACAAAATGGAAATAGAATGTTAAATGAAGCGAACATGGTTGTCTTCCTTTAAAGACATTACAGCATGAGATGGACTTGCAATCTCTTAAGCACTTTTGTTGTTTTTATTTTATTATTTATATGTATGGGTGTTTTGCCTGCATGTGTGTATGTGCACTACATGCATGCAATGCATAAGAAATCCAGAAGAGGGCGTTTTATCACCTGGAACTGGTGTTACAAACAGTTGTGAGCCACCATGGGCGCCGCCTGGGGATCAAACCCAGGTCCTCTGGAAAAGCAGCCAGTGCTCTTAAATACTGAGCCATCTCTCCAGCCCCATAAAATCCTTCAAGTGGTTTAAAGAATATTTCACCATTTCCTCACCTGAAATTGGAGTCTTCACGTGCACACCACTCTTCTGTTTCTTATTTAGAGTTCATCCTCATACACCTATTCACCTCATGCTGTTTAGCAAATGCCTTAATGAATTATCACAGTTGCCTGCAGCTCTATGTGAATTATTTGAAAGCAACTTAACCAAAGAATTAACGTTTCCAGTCCATATTTTAGAATTTCCATGCAACCTAGGATAATTCCATACATTTTGAAGACATTTGTAAAAGTCATTGACCTACCTTCTCATTGCCCTTAGACCCTTAGAAAATTGATCTTCCACCATCGCTGAATCTACTTGATGTGTTTTTACTATCTTGGTACAAGTACTTGTGTTTCAAGTTTTTACAGCTGTATTTGCCATTACATGGTCCACTTTTGTAGGATATTTGCTGTCAGACTGATGCTGTGTGGTAGCAAGGACCAGTTTAGGAATGCTTAATATTGCTGACCTGAAGGAGGGTCAAGCTGCTGTTTGCTTGCTGCTGGTTGGGAGACAGAAATCTGTTCATAGTTTTAAGAGAGAGCTAGAGAAACTAGATCTAAATATCTAAATATTGATAGCATATAACTGTAATGGGCTTTGAGCTATCAGAAATCAATGAAGCCACTTGCGGTTTTAGTTCATTACAAAATAAATAAACAAACCCTCAATTGTCTTCCATTGAAAGTCACTTTTCCAGCTGACATCTGATGCCTCTACACACATTTGGACACTCAATTAGTTAGACATTTTAGTAATTAAAATGGTAAAAATTGCTCCAATTTTGAAAAATGTGCAAAAATGCTTAAAAGTACATGAAAAACTGCAAGAATGATTCCATGACAATTATTATAATTATTCAAATATTTAAAAGTGAAAACTCAAGAATAAAGAAATATTGATTTCAACATTTTTCTTTTAACTTCCTTTTTTGTTTTTTGTTTTGGTTTTGGGGTTTTTTTTTTTTTGAGATGGGGTTTTTTTAAGTAGCCTTGGCTGTCCCGGAACTAGCTCTGTAAGCCAGGATGGTCTTGAGCTCACGAATCCACCTGCCTCTGCCTCCTAGAAATTGGGATTAAAGGCATGCTCTATCACACCCAGCCCCAATTTCCACCATTTTTATTCAGCAAAATGACCTGGGGCTGCCTAATGACAGTTACCAGTTATGAGCGAAAATAATTTTGCACATTCCATATACTGCTTCAGTGTGATGCTTAAACACTCTTCCCATTGAAGTTGGGGAACCTGCATTCGTTCTTTTGAATCCTGGCAGCCCTGTGGTCACAGCAGATGGGAGATCATGTGACTCCTGAAGTTAGGTCATAAAAGGTGGTGCAGCATCCACCTGGTCCTCTTAAGTTACTCACTCTTGAAACCTTTCACTGAGTCCAGCGATTTCTGGTGTACTCCATCACATTCAGCAACCTCAACCTTTACCTGCTCCCATTGAAGCCCCATGTATCACAGTGTCCCCTCTGCTGTGCCCCACCTGATTTTCTGGCCCACAGAACCCTTGATCATCATCAAATAGTTGTTTCCACCACTACATGCGGTGATGTCTTATTATAAATTGGTAGCTAATCAGAACTTAGAAGCTGGAGAGACAACTCAGCATAAGAGCATGGGTTACTCTTCCATAGGACCTGGGTTTGATTCCCACAACCCATGGTGACTCAAAACCATTTGCGACTTCCAGCTCCAGGGGATCTGATGCCATCTCCTGGCCTCCATGGGCACTAGGTAGAGAAGTGGTAGACAGACGTACACACAGGCAAAACACCCATACACATCAAATCAATTAAAAAAATAATCAAAACATAACTTCACTAAAGTCTGGCCCCAATGGGAAGGAAGGAAAGAAAGGAAGCAAAGGAGGAAAACCCTATCCAGATAGAAATGCAAGCGCCACATCATTTTGTTTTCAATGGAAGGGTGGATGCCCTGAAGCCAGCGTCTATACAAATACCATGGCAGCGTTTAAAGATGTTCGTGGGTAAACAGAACCTGAAGGGGATACAATTGGAAGGCAGGTGACAAGGTTCAAAAGAAAGTGATCTTATGAATGAACTTCTGTGAAGATGCGAAGAAACACTTCTGTAAAGTGTAAATAGTCACCAGAAGGTGCTCTGTGAAATTACTTATCTGATGCTGTCAGCTAGTCCCTCTCTCTACCTCAGCCTGCTCAGAGGACCCATGGGGCTCAGCCTGAATGGAGACCATCTGTAGGATGAGCAAGAGTGACCTGTCATCCTAAGTGCCCTCTTTGCTAGGAAGTGTTTTTGTTCTGCAACCCTTCTGGCTTGCTTGTTTTTTAATCAATTGCTTGCTTGCTAAAGGGAGGTGGATAGAAACTCTCCTGATTATATTTAGGTGCAACAGCATGAAATCATCCAGGTTCAACCATTCTGACTTACAAGAATAGCAATTTCATATGGATCAACCTGATTCAGTAGACTTCTTTTCAGGGTAGACAAGTAAAAAAAAAAAAAAAGCATTTAATCAAGGTAATTTATTGATCTGCATAGACGACACTTAAATCGATTTAAGAGCTAAACCGGAAAGTTATTATTCCATGAAAAATAAGTCATCGTTATGATATAAAAATACTAATGTCAGCTGGTCCCTGATTAAAGCTTAGCAATGTAGGAGGAATGTGAAGAATGAGGGAGGACGATAAGGTGACTAGTAGAATTAAAAGGGAATCAAATTCTGCCACCAGAAAAGCCGTGTCTGATTGCTCTACTAAATTTAGAGAATATAGTGCATAAGAAGCCCTTACCCATCTGAGTCACAGGTAGGGTGGAAGGCAGAGGTTGCCAATATTATTTTTTACTTCTTTTCTGCACTATATCACTGAAGATAACGCAAGATGATTAGAAGAAAATAAAACCTTAATTTAATTAGAAGAAAATAAAACCTTAATTTGATTAGAAGAAAATACATTAATTTGGTTACACGAAAATAAGACCTTAATTTGATTATAAGAAAATAAAACCTTAATTTGAGTCATCTTCAGGAGGTACTTTTGTTGTACTTTTGCAAACAACAAACAAAAGCCCTTGAAATATGCCTGGCAATGCCTCACAGCAATACACCAAATGCCAAGCACCAAGCAGAGCAGAGGGAGGAGATACTCAAAGAAATCCACACATTCCTGCCATATTATCCTAATTTCTAATTCAAAATTCAAATAATATGTTAGCAAATTCTAGAGCAGGCATATCCAACTCACAGCCAACTTGGCTGTGTGCAGTCCAGTATAGCTACAAAGGCATGCAGCTCTACACAAAATCATAAAGTGAATTAAAACATGAGCATTTATTGCGATTATTTTATAAACTCAAGTATGAGTATGAACTATGCCAATGACACCATGTCACAATGTCAAAATGTTGCCTAGAATCTAGACTCTTATGGAGCAACAGTAAACACCACAATTCAAAGGGGAACTCCTGAAGGACCTGGGTTTCTATAATTCAAAACTAGACAAACACGAAAACATATTGTGATTATAAAGAAGTGTGACAAAATATCATCACATCCTAGAGAAAATTCAAGAGTGAGATAAAATAAAAGGACTTCCAAGAGTAGACATGGCAGATGAGAGGTTGTGACATATATCAGGTGTAAACAGAGTGGTCTCACTAGAGAGATTTGAGCACAAACATAAAGAATGCAAGGGAGTTAGCAGTGGATATCTTAGGGACTAGGAGAAAAAGCTGGTGCACAGGCCCTAGGGCAAAGACATGCCTGCTGTTTTCATTGAACAGCAGGGTTGTCAGCATAGTTGGAATGGAAAGAGCAATGGGGAGAAACAAGGGGAAGAAAACAGACCAGGAGGTGAATCAGAAAGCAGGAGCTCATGTCATGGAGAGCCCTTCGGCTCAGAGTAGGGGTGAGTCCCAGCAGTGTGAGCCTTGCTGCACTCTCCAGTCCTGCCACACAAACTCAGTAGTAGTCGGATTTTAACAAGATCCCCAAGGAATTGTGAAATTTTGAACAGGGCTAAGGTGGAATTTTTATTGTCTTTTTAGCAGCAGGATTTTGATTAGGGTAAGGAGAACAACATTGCATAGGATCCACTTTACATCGAGAAGGTGCACTGAGGTGGGTGCTGTAGCTCAGCATGCACAAAGCCAGGTTCTACCCCCAGTAGCCCATAAACCTGGCATGGTGGTTTTCCACTGTAATCCTGGCACCTGGGATGTGGAGGTAGAAATATTAGAAGTTAAAGGTCATCATTGTCTACATAGCAAATTGTAGGTCAGCCTGGGCTACATGAGACCTTAATCAAAAAAAAAAAAAACTTTAAAAGAAGCACTGTGTTATTCCGAGGATTTTTAGGCTAGAGAAGAAGGGTGGTCCAGAGGCAGGGTTGATGAGCCTTGAGTAAGTTGTGTACTCCATCTCCAGTCTACTTTAGACAAATGAACCAAATTTAAGAGGTTAGAAAACGCTTCCAAAGAAAGGGACCCCTCAAACCATTTTTGTTTGTTTCATATTATTTGGGTTTGTAGTGGCGGTATTTCATAAGGACATTTTCATTAATGTATACATTGCACATTGAGCACACCCCCAAAGCCTGTTACTCCCTTCCATTCCCCCTTCCCCTCGAATTGTTCTCCTGGACAGTTTTGCTTTTACTTTTATGCCATATGTACAATGATGTATCTATAAATCTAGGATTCACAAATGAACAAAACATACAATATTTGTCTTTCTGAGTCCAGCTTAACTTATACGATATGATTCTCTCCACTTGGATTTATTTTCCTACAAACAACATAGCTTCATTCTTCTTCATGGCTGAAAAAATGTTGTATATGTATCCCACATTTTCTTTATCCATTCTCCTCAAGCCATTTAGCTTAAAGAAGGTTAGTGAGTCTTGGGGAAACAAACAAGGGTAGACCAATGCCATTCCCATCATGACCACAAGAATCTCCAAGAAAATGTCTGCCCTGAGCTTAGTGGGAGGAGCAGTTAAGCTGGGGGTGTGGAAAGTGAAAAATGGAAAAAAAGGAATTCTGGAAAAACACAGGATCATATGCGAAGACACGGGTGTGATGGCATACTTTGAACAAAGTGGTTGTGGGGAGAAGGGACTAGCAAGGAACAAGACTAAAGAACTAACAGCTCATACAGTGCCTTGTGTGCTCTCTTAAGAGGTCATTTCAGGTGCTTGAACAGATTGCTCAGTGGTTAAATGTGCTTGATGCTCTTCCAAAAGATCCAAGCATCCACATCTGGCACTCACAACTGCCTGTAACTTCAGTTCCAGGGGAACTATGCCCTTTTTTGACCTCCACGGGTACTACACTCATATGGATATATCCTCTCACAGATATGTACACTTATTTACATAAATAAAAACAAAAATTTTAAGAGGCCATGTCAGATTTCAACCTGAAAGTAATGTACATTCTGGAAAGTCCATCTAGGAAACAATGGGAGGGTATTTTTTTTTCAGAAAGGGTGGGACCTGTAGCCCAGCCCAGCCTATACAGTGATTTCCAAACCACCCACAGCTCCCTAGGGAGATTTTTTTTTAAGTGAAGGGTGTAGGCGAGGCAGGGGAGTGGGTAGTGTTGCTGGTTCTGAAGACAAGGAGAACAGTCCTGAGTCAAAACAGAACAAGAGTACTTAAGGGTAATTCTTTCAGGGACTCAAAGGCCAAAAGCAGCAGGCAGAAACATCTGAACCCTGAGTAGAAGCC
Source organism: Ondatra zibethicus (assembly GCA_004026605.1). NCBI lineage: Eukaryota > Metazoa > Chordata > Mammalia > Rodentia > Cricetidae > Ondatra > Ondatra zibethicus. Next base: position 10,972 of record PVIU01013584.1, on the reverse strand, counting down.
TATGGACTTTATAATTAGGCAAGTTCCAAACTTCCTGCACCTCAGTTATTCTCCCATGACAGTGGGTGTTTCCCATTTCCTCCATGAGATCTCAGCATGCTACTTAGAAAACCAAATAAGATGCTCTGTATATGGCAAATAGTCAAAAATTGCCTTTTGAAACACTTCAAGTAATCTTCATTTGCAGCCAAGGCTATGAAGTCCTGGTGCCATTCAGCTGCTTGGACACACTCGGTACTTAGTAAAAAAAATAGGAGCTCTGTGGTATCCATGGGGAAGGGTGCCATCTGCAAACTGTGAGACTGAATGTGGTACCACTCGACAACAGCCCCCACATTATCAAGTTGTTGGGAAGATGCAATAGATCAATGTGCACAGACAGCTCAGCCCAGTGCCAGGCACCTTCAAGTGCAGCAATTAAAGCTTAGCTGCTGCTTTTAGCTGTGTCTGGACTATCAAGCTGGCATTCTTTCTGTATCTGTGGCAGGCTGTATGAAATCTCTTCTGAATTTTAATCTGTTTGTCTCATCCCTTGTGCTGCACATGGGAATAGGTGTTTAGACACTGAACTGAAAAGGAAAATAAACACAAGAGCCGACTGGTTCTGATTCTTTGCTGGATGATGACAGCCAAAGTTTGAATCAACAGAACCAAATATATCTTTTGTACCAAAAGGGCTGTTTTCAAGCCCAGGCCCTGGCCAGGTGCTGTTTGTACTGTCACTGGATTCCCGATGTCACTGTTTTCCTGTGTGCAATCAGTAGTCGACATCAAAAGCTCTGAAAGAAGGGAGCATTTTTCGAGCACTATTAGCTATCTCTCTGGGATCAGCTGTAAGTGTAACATAAGTGGGATCTTTATTACATCAATTCCTTCTTGCAGTCTCATGCATCTTCCGAAGGAAAACATGCTGCAAAGAGCCAAGTGGGTGGGCTTTTCAGCTTGGTTGTCTGTTAAAGAACAAGTCTTGTGTTATTAGCTATTACCTGAAATTCATGTGCTATTGCAGGTGTCCTTCTCCAGGGAAGGGCCTGAGTATGGTTTGGAGCTGAAGTGCTTTTTAGTTGTTTGTACAAATGAGGCAAGATGTTAATAAACTTGCTTCTGGCAGGAAAGTTGTCCTGGTAATTTCTTTGGAGTGCCTCTGGAAAGCCAGCCCCTAATTAGTCACCATAGGCCATCCTTTGCTTGTTTCACATAGAGCACAGGGCTTTTGAATTTGAGCGTGAGAGGAAAAACATTTTCTTTGGTATGTATGAAATTCTAATTGCTACCAAAAGCAAGGTAGCTATATAATTGCCCAAACCCAAACAAGATGATTTGGAAGGTACTTTAATTAGAGTTTGTTTTACATTGTGTCTTCTTGTGAAATTGAAAACATCAACCACTGAAAATTCTCTGTAGATAAGCTTTCCTTGCATTTTGTTTATGTGTCTCAGTAAAGATTCTTATAGATCAGCATTGTAGGTTCAAGACCCAGAAAGATAACTTGGTTAATTTGGTGCCTGTAAGGGGGGGTGGACAGAAACTAGGAAAATAGCAGGGGAAAATGCTTAAACTTAAAGATTATCAGTAGATTGTTGATTAAGCAAATTTTGGCATTTGTAGGAAAGCTCTGGAGTTATTTTACCAGATAGAGGTTAGATGAGGCTTAAAATTTCAACTCAAGATAATCCCACCTCATGCACTAGGGATAAATACTGGTTCCATGACCTGTGGCCCCACAAACTGTCCAAGCCACACAACTGTCACACACATTCAGAGGACCTGGTTTGGTCATGGACTGGCTTTTTGGAGCCCATTCCCTATGGAGGAATACCTTGCTCAGCCTAGATACAGAAGGGAGGGGCTTGGTCCTGCCTCAAGTGATCTGACAGACTTTGTAGACTCCCCATGGGAGGTCTCCCCCTCTCTGAGGAATGTATGGGGAGTGGAGTGGGGGAAATGGGAGGGAAGCAAGAGGAGGGGAGGGAAAGGAAACTGGGCTTGATATGTCACATAAAAAAGATTGTTTTAAAAAAAGTAAATTAAATTAAAAATAAAGATCATCCCACCTCTCTGGAAAAGCAAACTGAATTCTTTTGTATTGCCTTAGTAATTGGATGGGGGAAAGAGTAAATACCATATTAGAACTAAGTAGCCTGTTGCTCTCATGTGAGTCACATTTACCTGAGTACAGCAAATGTTCATGTCAATTGCTGTGACCCTCCTGGAAGTAGTAAGAACCATGTGAGTAAGCATTTGGGGAAGGTACAATGCAATCCGCATTGCCTGAAGCTCCTCTGTTCTCAAATTGCCCACATTCTTACAAACTATAATGGCCAAGTCAGCAGCCCTCTCTGTAGTATATCCTGAGTTGCTGACCCCTCCCTGTAGCGTATCCTTTGTTGTTATGCGGTTTTGAGTTTCTCCGCAAAGGCTATTGTATCACTTCCTTTGATCAAAGAATGGACAGAAGCATCCAGGTGTCAGTTTGAGACCTACAGGTTTCCTCTTGTTCTTCTGTGACTCTTCCATCCTGTTAGAAGGATGTGTCTAGTGATGAGACACATAGCTGAGCCTCCCTAACATGGCCCCACCCAGATCAGCCAACCACCAGCCAACCACAGACTTGTAAGCGTAATACACCAGTGCTAGTAAACCACATCTAGGAGCGATTGTGAAGCAGCAGTAGTTAACACCTGTAATGTATATTTCTGACCTTCACTTCCCCGGGGCTAAATCTGTAAATACCTAAAATAGAGGGCCCGTTTAACTTCAACAATGGAGAATATATTATCAAACTACTACCTCAATGATAGATTATTTCTCTATGATACATCAAAAACAATTCACTAGCAATCTGAAGTGGGCACTGCTCAGTGCAGGTATGCAGAGTGGTATACAAAGTAGTTTGCCCTGTCCCAGACACTGGTATTTGGACTCTAGTAACTGAAAGACTGGAAAGACAACTGCAAAGGCCACTCAAGCAGGAAATGGCAAACTTTCTCTTTTTGAGGTCCACTTTCCTAAAGTCAGATATTGTGATGTCTTTGTCTTTATTTGACTGCTGAATCAAATGGGCCAAGGACTCGACCTTGGTGACTCAAATTCAGGAAGTTTCTCTTGTCTTAATTTTCTATGGAGGTGACTGATCTGACTTAGATGGGTGACTCGTGGAGGAATGGAAAACTCCCCATGACTGGGAGCCTCTCAGCATGGATGGATGCTGGAGAGAATGTGTCCTGGGCTGTAATCAGATGGTGAGCTGTACAGTCAGTTGGTAAACTGAAAGTAGAACCTGGAGATGGTCCCCAAGAATAGAGCCACTTGGTAAAGTACAAAGGGCTACAGTGTAACAAAGAGAGATCAAAAGGAAAGAAGTTGAAAGATAAATTCCAAAATGGCAGCTGAGGCAACAATAGGGGTATTCCCAGAAAAGTTTTGGTAGTCCATGTGCTTGTTTAGATAGGCTTTGGCACCAAGTGAGACTTCTAGCGTTGTAAGGGCTTTGTGCTATGACGTTTTGTTCTGTAGTTCCCTTTCTATAACATCAAGGGCCAGGAACAGCTGGGAAAGAAAGGACTATTCTGCTAGGTTAGAAGTGCTATCGTGCTCTTCCCAAGAAGCCTCCATGTCTCTAAGGAGCCTCCTTTGAGCACAAAGAACCCTCTTTCAGGGGACAACTGGAAATTGGCTGGGCCCTCCAGGCACCAGGGAAGAGGTTTGTCCAGTTCTTTACCTGGATCCTGAAGCTCAGTCTCTAGTAGCTAGGGTTCTGCTATGTCACACCAAAGGAAGTCCTTGGCCTCTCTGCCCCCTTGCCAGCCCACACAGGGCGTTCTGATCCATCCAAACAGTAACAGAGGGTGATTCATCAGTAGGCTGCCTCTGAATCATGGCTCAAACCTGATGTGGAGAGGCGGAGTGAATACAGCACTTGAAAATTAATGTGAATTAGGATGCATTGGGGATTTATATTTACATCTTAGTGTAATTGACTCAATGTTAACCTCCTTGGAGCTCAATAAAATGACAACAGGACATTCAAAGTCACTGATTGATGACTTCATTCCTGATTCAGATTCAGCCTTGATGCCCATCATGTTTGGTACTGAACTTTAATTTTAAATAAGCTCCTGGTCTCAAGTAATGACTAACTGAACTGATGAGATTCCATAATTCATGATGTTCCAAACCCTTACAAATTAGTGCTATTGACCATTTGATTTGCTTTTAGAGAAAGAAGCGTATCTTCTCTTGACATCATCTTCTCTAATGAATGTTGGTCCTGACATAATGGTGTTCTGACTAGTACATCTTGTCCTGCTGGCTTGGTAACTATATACCTCCAGCTTCTTTCCTAAATCAAGAGGGCAAAACAGTAGTTCTATCCTGTGAACCCCTAAGTCATTTCTTTAAAGCAATTTGTTCTAGCTCTTTTTTTCTTTCACTGTATTAAACCCCTCCTTGGGAATCAGAAGTCAAATCATTGTCAGCCATTTGCTTATGATTTTTGAACCATTACCATGTCAAGTGATGTCATTTAATTCTCCCAACAACCACATTAACATTCTTGCTGTTCAAATGAGGAAGCTGAGTCAGCATCTCAACCAGAATCAATAACTCACCTACAATAATATAGTCATTGAGTCATGAAGCCAGATTTTGAGCCCAAACAGGATAACTTTAGGATTTCTACTTTCAACTTTTATGCTACTACTTACTTCCCTAAATGTAAAAGTTCCATATCCCAGCCAACATTTGCAAAGAACACTTTTTGGGGGTAGTACTATAGATGGAACCTTGGTCCTTACATATGCTAGCCAAGAGCTCTACCAGGGAACTATATCCCCAACCATATTTATAACTTATTTTGAGACATGGTCTCTCTAAGTTGCCTATTTATTATGTAGTTCAGGCAGATTTTGAACTTTTTTGTTTTGTTTTTTGATTTTCGAGACAGATTTTTTTTTTCTGTAGTTTTGGAGCCTGTCCCGGAACTAGCTCTTGTAGACAAGGCTGGCTTCAAACTCACAGAGATCTGCCTGCCTCTGCCTCCCGAGTGCTGGGATTAAAGACGTGTACCAGCTTTCCAAGTACCTATGCTACCATATAATTAATATAATTATTAAATGCAAAATTATATCTAGCAGAAAAATAATTTAAATATGGAAGACTTAATTCTGATTCATTGTAGGAGGGTAGGAATTAGGAGTGTTCATTTTGTTTTGTTATCTTTAATCTCTCTCTCCCTTCCTCCCCCCCCCGTGTGTGTGTGTGTGTGTGTGTGTGTGTGTGTGTGCGTGCGTGTGTGTGTGTGTGTGTGTGTGTGTGTGTGTGTGTGTGCTGCCATCATGTATGTCTGTGCATCACATGAATGCTTGGTGCCTTCAGAGACCAGGAGAAGATGTCAGACCCCTGCAACTGGAGTTAGAAACGGTTGTGAGCTACCATGTATGAGTTTGAAATCGACTTCCAGTCCTCTGGAAAAATAACAAGTACATTTAACTGTTGAGCCATCTCTCCAGCCCCAAGTATGGATATTTGTAAATACTCCAAATAAGCTCAACTTTTTTTAACCAACATTTATTCTTGTCACTCTTTACAGTTTGGAGTGCAATTGTGGGCACTGTACCTTTATCCTGGTGAACTGAAATTGTATTTGGTACTATATCCGTCTTGGTGAATTGAAGTGGCTGTGTTAACATTACACCTTTTTTAAAGCAACATTTTCCTGCTCCATAAACAAGCTTCATCTTCTCCTTCATATTGTTTTTTCTTGTGGTTTTATCCTGTAGCAATCAATTAAGAGTAACATCAATAAAGGTTTACCAAAGGGAGAAAGAAAACCAAATTGTTATACCAGGAAATACTTTAATATAGGTGAAGGCCTGCCAACTTTTACTACTGTAAGAAAACAAAGCAAGTTCTTGATCCAATAGACATTAGATTTTGACTTTTGTTTCTGTTTTCACTTATTTTAAAGTATGCAACAGAACTTTGCACTCAGATTTTTCTTATTGTTCTCAACTTGCCTTGAATAAAAGAAGATTATTTTAGTGGCAAGCTAAGCATGTCTTTCAATTTATATTCACTGATTCTTTTGAAACGTGTACAGAATTCTCTGTAGTGTTCAACAAGCAAAAGAGTTACTGAAGCAGAACCAATCCAGAACCTTGCTTCCTTTGGTTACACTTGTGTTTTTTTGTTGTTGTTGTTGCTGTTTGCTTGCTTGTTTTTCAGAAGAAACTTTAATATTTGATTTCTGGGCTTCTCTGGGAGCAACCAAATCTTCTGAAGTGATTAAAACAACAGACAATTCTTTTTAATAAACTTTTAAATTTATTTTACATACCAACCACAGTCCACCTCAGCCTTCTCCCTTGTAACTCCCCCCATCCACTCCTTCTACATCTCCATTCTTTAGGGGTAAGGCCTCCCATGGAAGTCAACAAAGCATGGCATATCAAGTTAAGGCAGGACCAAGCTCCTCCCCTCTGCATCAAGGCTGAGTAAGGATTCCTACCATAGAGAATAGGTTCCAAAGAACCAGTTCATGTGCCAGGGACAGGTTCTGGTCCCAGTGGCAGGAGCCCCACAAACAGACCAAGCTACACAACTGTCACCCTCATGCAGAGGGTCTAGGTCAGTCCCATTCAGGCTCCCTAGATGTTGGTCTAGAGTCCTGCGAGTTCCCACAAGCTCAGGTCAGCTGTCTCTGTGGGTTTTCCCATATGATCTTGACCCCCGTGCTCATATAATCCCTCTCCTTCAACTGGAATCCTGAAACTCGGCCCAGTGTTTAGCTGTGGATCTCTGCATCTGCTTCCGTCGGTTACTGGATAAAGGTTCTATGAAGACAATTAGGGTAGTCATCAATCTGAATACAGGAGAGGGCCAGTTCAGGCACCCTCTCCTCTATTGCTTTGAGTCTTAGCTGGGGTCATCCTTGTGGTTTCCTGAGTTTCCCTGGCACCAGGTTTCTCCCTAACCACATAATGCCCCCCATCAAGATATCGTTCAATCCTCTCCCTCTCCATCCCTCCCCCAACTCAACTATTCTCCATCCTCTCCCCATAAACCCAATCCGTTTACCCAGAAGATTACATCTATTTTCCCTTCCCAGGGCGATCCATGTGTCCCTCTTAGGGCCCTTCTTGTTCCCTAGCTTCTCTGGGGCTGTGGATTGTAGCGTGGTTGTCCTTTGCTTTACATCTAATATCCACTTATGAGTGAGCACATACCATATTTGTCTTTCTGGGTCTGGGTTACCTCACTCAGGATGATTTTTTTCTAGTTCCACCCATTTGCCTGCAAATTTCAAGATGTCATTGTTTTTTACTGCTGAGTAATACTACATTGTGTAAATGTACATTTTCTTTATCCATTCTTCGTTTGAGGGGCACCTAGGTTGTTTCCAGGTCCTGGCTATTACAAATAATGTTGCTATGAACATAGATGAGCAAATGTCCTTGTGGTATGATTGAGCATCCTTTGGGTTATATGCCCAAGAGTGGTATTACTGGGTCTTGAGGTAGATTGATTCCCAATTTTCTGAGAAACTGCCTTACTGATTTCCAAAGTGGCTGTACAAGTTTGCACTCCCACCAGCAATAGAGGAGTGTTCCCCTTACTCCACATTCTCTCCAACAAGGCTGTCATTAGCATTTTTGATCTTAGTCATTCTGACAGGTGTAAGATGGTATCTCAGAGTCGTTTTAATTTGCATTTCCCTGATATCTAAGGATGTTGAACAATTCTTTAAGTGTATCTCAGCCATTTGAGATTTTTCTGTTGATAATTCTCTGTTTAACTCTGTATACTATTTTTAATTGGATTATGTGGTATTTTTATATCAAACTTCTTGAGTTCTTTATATATTTTGGAGATCAGTCCTCTGTCAGATGTGGGGTTGATGAAACTCTTTTCCCATTCTGTAGGTTGCTGTTTTGTCCTGTTGATAGTGTATTTTGACTTACAGAAGCTTTTCAGTTTCAGGAGGTCACATTTACTAATTGTCAGTCTCAATGTCTGTGCTACTGGGGTTATATTTAGGAAGTGGTCTCCTGTGTCAATGCATTCAAGACTACTCCCCACTTTATCTTCTATCAGTTTCAGTGTAACTGTATTTATGTTGAAGTCTTTGATCCATTTGGACTTGAGTTTTGTGCATGGTGATAGATATGGATCTACTTGCATTCTTCTACATGCTGCCATCCAGTTAGGCCAGCACCATTTGTTGAAGATGCTTTCTTTTTTCCTTTGTACAATTTTGGCTTCTTTGTCAAAAATCAGGCATTCATAGGTGTGTGGATTTATGTCAGGGTCTTTGATTCAATTCCATTGAATCACATGTCTATAGAGCTTTAAATCAGGGATGGTGATGCCTCCAGAAATTCCTTTATTGTACAAGATTAAAACAGGCAATTCTTATGCATAAATTTGTTCCATTGATGTTTTTTCAGAAAACAAAATAAAATTGATGCTCTAAAGCAACCCTCGTGGCTCATTTCTATAATCCTAGTACACCAGATGCTGAGAGGCAGGAGGATCACCAGTAATGTGGTCAAAGCAAAAGAAAAACGACAGTAAAGAAAGACACTATGAACACTAACAGATTTGCTCCCTGGGGACACAGAGTGACTCTGAGGAACACAAAAGATGTAAATAGTAGGAACGCTTCACAGGCCCTTTCTTCTTTCTCCATCCATCAACAGATGCTCACAGGCGGATTGATCAAATTGTTAAATAGAGAATGTTATATACAGTTTGTTTAGTTTATCAGTTTTTCTCTCTGCAGAAACATAAAGGGCAGAAAAATCTCTACATTGTCATGCTTTAAACACATTCTTAAAATCCCCATTTGCTCAAAATTCAAAATTTTTGTACCTATGTCCCTAATGAGGTATTTGCAAAATAGACCTCATCCAAGGAAAAAGATAAGAGATGCTGGTTTCAGTTTTATATATAATACATATTTATATATTTATATATGCATATATGTGAAATATATTGTATGTGAAAACTTCTATAATATATGCCGCATATATGACTTTTTATTATTTTGTGTGTATGAGTGTTTTACCTACATGTGTATCTGTACCTGGCGCCCAAGGAGATGATGAGCCAACATATGGGTCCTGAGAATAAAACCCTGGTCCTTTGCAAAAACAAGTGCTCTTAACCACTGACCCACCTCTCAAACATGGAAGTTTTCAATAATGAACACAGTCAAGAGAATAGTGTAACAAGCTTTCAGATGTCCAATACCCTGCTTTAAGCACCAACATTTTGATAGTACTGTTCACCTATCTCTTTTTTGTTTTGTTTTCTTTTCCCAACCCCTTGACCTGTATCTCTAATGCAATTGGGAGGTTTTTGTTTGTTTGCTTGCTTGCTTGCTTGGTTTGGTTTGGTTTGGTTTTTTGAGACAGGGTCTCTTTGTGTAACAGCCTTAGCTATCCTGGAACTAGCTCTATAGACCAGGCTGGCCTCTGCCTCCTGAGTGCTGGGGTTAAAGGCATGATAATGTTTTTTTAAAATATTTTTTATTCTTTAAAAAAATTCATCCAGGGCAGTAGTGGCTCACACCTTTAATCCCAGGACTCGGGAGGCAGAAGCAGGCGGATCTCTGTGAGTTCAAGGCTAGTCTGGTCTACAAAGGTTATTCCATGACAGCCAGAGCTGTTACACAGAGAAACCCTGTTTCAGAATAAATAAATTAATACATGTGTACTATGTATTTTGACCTTGTACACCTCCAACTACCTTCTTCCTACTCCCTCCAGGACACATGAACCCATCTCCCCCGCTGGTTTCATATTCTCTTTTATTGTTATTAATATTATTATTATTATTATTATCACCATCATCAATAGCCTCTAAGTTCAATTAGCATTGACCAGCAGTGAATAGATGTGGGGCAACTGGTTGTTTAATGCAATGTTTTTTAATAATTCTTAGATAGAAATTGCACTAGTAAATACTGAAATATGTAGACCTATCTGATAAGGAGTTTTTTTTTTTACATAAACACGATGTCATTGTCATGTCTGGAAAACTTTAAAATTCCATAATTTTAATTTTTAACATGATTTAATAAATTAAATTTAATTTTTAGTTTTTTAATTTCATAAAAAAGCATAATTGAGTTTGTTTATTTCATTGTCAGCATTTCTCCACTGTCTCAGATAAGAATGTATTTGGTCCAGTGAGGCTCTATGTCAATCCTAGCAGAAAATGGCACTCTCAGATTAGGATAAACCAAAGGGGATTTGTTTATAAAGAGACTGTAACAGCATGAGTAGAGTATGGGGGAGAGTCCTACAAGACAGCACAGTGAATCTTAGCTAACATCAACAGAGTTCTTGCCACCGAGAGGTAGGATGAAGTCAGAGACCCTGCAAAAAATGTCATCTTAACATCATATCCTCTCATAATTTTTTTTTTTGCTTTCTAAAGCACACTTTATTTTTGAAATAGCAAGATACACACCTCAGGGTACATTTAAAAGATGTCATATGATGTATATTACAAGGAAGTCTCTCTCTTGTCCCTGGCCTAGGCATGGTTTGAACTCATGATCTTCCTCCCCCTGTCTTCTAAAAAGCTGGTATTATAGGCTTGTCCATCTATAGAGAGAACTAACCAACCCGTGGTGACCTCATAGGAGGGAGCCAGTAGAACACTCACGCCATCTGCTTTTCCCCTCTTATTTCCTGCAAAGGCTGTCCATCATCAAATCTAACCAGAATACGGCAAGTGAAAACTAAAGTCACAATTCTCACACATCAGCTTCCCAGTCCAGAGAGGAAACCTGAAGACTTGAAAGAGAAAAGAAGATCCAATTAGACGCACACAGTGAATTTGGTTGATGTGTTGTTTGTTTGCTTGTTTGTTTGTTTCCTTTTTTCCCCATATTCTTTTATTTTTTTCCATTCAAAAAAAAATAAAATTTTTACACTTCCTCCCCTTCTCCCAGTCCCCTCCC
>PVIU01013583.1:0-55267 GCA_004026605.1 Ondatra zibethicus | reverse complement strand
GTCAGGGATCAGAACTGACTAGTTTGGCGCCTTCTACTCCGCAGATGAGAAGTGCTGATACGTCGGGTTAAGTGGCTTGCTGGGCAGAGCCAGGAGGGAAAATCCCAATCTCCAGACCAGGCTGACTTACAGCCTTTCAGTTTCACTGGTGTTTGTAATTTTATTTTAAATATACATAGAGTACCCCCCCAGCCTTCTTTTAAAAATAAATTTTAATTGACATGTGCATCATTTTATTTTGTTCTCTATTAACATTACCTTATACATTCTGAGTTCTAATAAATTGGAATTTGGCTATCCATCTCCCAGTTCAAATGTCTGGCTGTGTGCAGCTCCGGGTAAATTATTAAGTAGTCTCCCAATAGTGCGTTATGCAGTTTCGGAGTGTCTGTAATGTGAGAAATAAAGTGTTAACTAAGACAAAGGAGCTGTTTGCACGCCATTGCAAACACCAGTGCTGCACAGTGTGTAGTTGATAGAGATGAAAGATGGCTTTCCTGTCTGCTGTAGGCAGGTCCCTACTTCCCTGTTTAGTTCAGACTGCTAAGCATTGGGAGACCAACTAAGACTGTGACCTACATTGTGTTTGAAATTATTTTTAAAATCTTTGCTTTTTACTCTAATTATGTAACTGACTATGAATGTTTTTTCCCTGTAACAGAAAAGAAAGCAATTATTCGTACTGTAGAATGAATATATATATACATACACACACACACACACACACATATAGGTTTTTTGAGACAGGGCTTCTCTGTGTAGCTTTGGAGCCTGTCTGGGTACTCTCTCTGTAGCCCAGGCTGGCCTCGAACTCAGAAAAATATTTCCTTACAGAGATACTGTAATAAATTACTCAGGTTATCTTATTAGAGAGCCAAACAGCATTTAAAAGCTAGCTTTAGAGTTATATATTGAGTGTAATGCTTGGCTCTGAGTCTAGCTAGTTGTATTTATTTATTGACATGAGAGTTTGTCCTAAGTTTCTTGGTAGGTATATTAGATATTTGTTTCAAAGAAATGTTTGTCTTAAAGTCTTTCAGATAATTGTAGTGATTGTTTTAATTTCTGGAAATTATGGGTATGAGTTTAATACATTTTAAAAGTTATCTTTGTTGATATTTTATATATGTATTAGTTTAAATTTATTCCTTTCCTTTTAGTGCATTGAGTGGTGCCAAGATATATGTTTTGGCCTGAAAAAGTCTTTTTAGTCAAAAAAGCAGAATAGTCATTAGTTTTCAGTTAGCCAGGAAATACTCTGCTACTGAGCTATCTCCATATATTCCAGCCTTCTTACATTTTTAAAAATTACACTCATATATTTAATCCACATATATATAATAAATATATGTATATACATACATATATATGCATATATTGTGTGTGTGTATATATATGTGCTGATTCCATGGTGTGCTTGTACTGTGGCATGTATGTAGAAGTCAGAGGAAAACTTAAGGGAGTAAGTTCTCTCTTTCCATCCTGTGAGTCCATGGAATCAAACAGCTCATTTGGCTTGGGGGCAAACATCTTACTAACCTGTTGAGATATTGCTGGTTTCCCCCATCCCTGTTTCTATTTTGAGACAGGCAGGCTTTGCACTTGGGCTTCTCTTGGTTGATCCTCCTGAGTAGCTGAGATTATAGACTTGGGCCACCAGGTTCCTCTGCTCTTTCAATTCTTTACTGCATGGACTAGAGCTAGGAGGAACAACTATCAGCAAATGGTACGAATTACCTGGAGTCAGGTACAGTAATTTCTCACCATTGTGAGTGAATCAGGCAGCTTCCTAGGGAATAGGTGGAAAGTGAGGTATATGTTGCTGTCCATTATTTCGGATAATTACGTTTCCAAAATAAGCCTAATTATGAGATCTAAACTCTATTGCTGTTAGATACTTTAAATGAACATTCAAAGTAAGGCTCACACAGCAGTAGAACAGACAGGAGGAAGGAACTGCTGTAGAGCTTCACTCAACTCTCATGTAATGCGCAGTGTTTCAATCTGTGTTTAGGGAGTGGACCAAGATCCCAAGATCCAAGTGTAAAAAGAAATGGCCTGAAAATTCCTGGTGAGCATCGGAGAAAGGAAAATGGAGTAAGTGGTTCTTCTTTATCTTACTGTACGCCACAGTGATATGTTTTTAAAAGGTAACTCTCTCTCTTTGTTATTTTCTTGTTCAGTGGATCAATAATAACCACCTTTGAACGGCTTCTTTTTTAACCATTTTAAAATAAAAAAAATTAATTGTTACTTATTTGTGGGGACTGGGTCAGAGGGCATCAGATCCCATGGAGCTGGAGTTACAGGCAGTTGTGAGCTGCCTGCTGTGGGTGCTGGGAATTGAACCTGGGTCCTCTGCAAGAACAGGATGTGTTCTTAATCACCAAGCCATCTCTTCAACCCCGTAAATATTTTCATATATATTTCCATGATTCTTATTTGGCTATTACTCTTAAGAAGCTAGCTTATGGTAAATGTTCATATCTAAATATTAAATATTTATGGTAAGTATACCATAAATTCACAACAAAATAAATGTTCAGCAATTTCCAGGAAATATTTGGTGATTTTATTTGTTGCTATAATCACTTTTAGAAAAATAGAAAATTATTAATTAGTGATCTTGTTGTTGTATATGAATTGAAGTGCCTTGTTATACCTTTGAAGGTGTTCTTTTCAGAGCCCAGAATTTTGAATATCATTCTGGATTTCTTGCATTATCTTACTCTGCCTTATAGTTAATTTTTGCCAGAGTTCCTGATATCTAAAGTTTCTGCTCTACCTTCCCACGAGTACTTCCTGCTCTGTTCTTTGATTCGCAGTTAGTTATCTTACTGTGATGAAGGTCAATGGTGGATGACAAAAGTGGTCTCAGTAACAGGTTTTCCTAAGTGTGACCTAACATAATCCCTCAGTTGGTGTTTCCTGTCCCAAAGGAAGCTTTATGGGAGTGGAATTACTCTAAACAAAATTGCCTCATCATTCATTCCTGCTGTACAGAGCAGGCTAACCTTGAACTTGTGATCATCTTCCTGCCTCTGGATCTTGAGTGCGGGATTATAGGTGTAAGCTACTATGCCCAACTTTAGACTGTTTTTTTGGAGATTGGAAAGCGGTAACTCTTGCCTCGGCCTCCCCAGTGCTGGGATCATAAGCATGCTCTGCCAGGCCATGCGGTGCTGATTTATGTTGAAATCATGTTTTGATGACTGCATTCTAGGTTTGCTGTGTACACCCTGGCACTGTATTTATGCAGCCACAATCTGCTGTAAGTTAATCACAGGACAAAGTAACTCTGAATTCTTCTGTTTGTATTCCTGACCAAACTATTTAATTTAAAATTTACAACTTAAAAGATCATTGGCCTGTATGTTAGTATGTTTTATATCTTAAGTCAACTCAGTGAATATTAAAGTAAAGTTTAATACCCGAATAATTTTGCTATGATTAGTTGAGATGGAGCTTTTCATTAGGCCTTTGAGTGGAATCTCTGAACATCATATGGAAGTAGATGGTGGTGTGTTTCCATTTGTAGGTTAATAGTCCTAGGATGGACCTGACACTTGCTGAACTACAGGAAATGGCATCTCGCCAGCAGCAGCAGATTGAGACCCAGCAACAAATGCTGGCTACTAAGGTAGTGTCTTCACAGACCTCATTGCCTACTGCCGCTAATGTCTCTGGAAATCGGCACTCTTCCTGCTTATTAAGGCACTTGTCCCTCTCTCTTGTAGGAACTGATGTTATCCCCATGTTACCTCCTGTGTGACTTTCGTCAGCATTTTTCAGAAGTCCTTGTGTCATTTTAGTTCAGAATTTTCCTGACCTAATTTTTGTTAACCATTCTTTTTCTTTTTGAGTTAGATGTTTGTCTGTGTTCTTGCATGTAGCATTTCCATGCATTCCTGTGCGTCCATTTCTACTTGTGTGTGAAACCTGGCACCATGGTGCATTGCTTCTCAGACTGGACCTAATCATCTAGGGCCAGTTTCGGATCTAGTTAAGAAATGGGTTTCTGATCCAAAGTTTGGAGCCTGAGATCCTGCATTTCTAAAACTCAGAATAAGCTGATGTACCAGCACAATGAGTAGGGAGGACATACCTTCATCTAAACAGTTGATTATTGCAGAGAAATCTCTAATCTCAAGACCTTCCCTTTGAAATTCCATGTTACTTAGATGTTTTAGGCATATTTGGAGATGGTTACCTTTGATTGTAGATTCTGTAACTGATGGTTTAAAATTATAAAGTAATAAAAATAAATTTTAAATTGTATAACGGCAGTTTTTTTTTTAAGACTTGACTCTTTACAGTTCCTACCTATGAAGTATGTAATATATAAGATGCTCCTCAAGGAGTTATATTCTCTATTTAATTTAATCCTCACCACAGCAACAGGTAGTTGTTATTGCTTATTCCCATGGTTTTTGTTTGTTTGTTTTTTGAGACATGATTTCTCTGTGTAGCTTTGGAGCCTGTTCTGGAACTTGTTCTTTACACCAGGTTGGCCTCAAATACACAAGAGTTCCGCCTGCCTCTGCCACCCGAGTGCTGGGATTAAAGGCGTGCACCACCCCCGCCCGACTGCTTATTCCCGTTACAGTTGAAGAAACAAATGTGTATTCTCGGTAAAGCGATATAGTATGTCCAAGATCTGATAGGATCTGATAGGATACTGTAACTTGGGTTTGAATTTGATTGAATTCATATCCTCTATATTTAACTGCTTTTTTACATTTTACAAATGGACTCCTTAAAATTAGCCTCTTTTTTAAAAGTTAGTGTGCATGCGTACATGCATGTGTGTGAACGCACATGTGCTTTTGCTTTCTGGTATACATATCTCTACCATAGTGCAAGTGTGGAGATCAGAGAAAACTCTTGAGAGTTGGATGTCCTTCTGCATTGTGGGCTTAAGGGACTTAACTCGGTTTCTCAGGCAGGTTTGCTTCTTATAGATGGCCCCTGGGGCAGAAAGACAGCTTACTCTGAAGTGCCTGCTATCAAAGTAAGAGGAACTGAGTGTGATCCTCAGCACTCACTCGTGTGAAAGCTGGGCACAGAGAGGTGATGCTTAGGAGATAGGCAGGTCCCTACCGCTCATTGGCCATTTAGTCTGGCCAACCCAGGTTCAGCGAGTAACTCATTATCTATATAGTAGGTGACTACAAGGTAACGTTTTCCAGACGTGACGGCATTTATGTATGAACTCATTTCAATCATGACAGCATGTATAAGACCTGTGCAATCTCAAACCAGATAAGATGCCAGCATGGAGAAGGGAGGTGGGCATGCAGTTCCACCCCTAGCTGGGGGAGGGGTGTTGTCAATTGGTAGCTTCTGGGAGGGGGAGTCAGTTTTCCCTAAGGGTATGACTCTTGGTAGGATGACCCTTCCAGTGGAAGGCACACATGGAAGAGTGTGAGCAACACAAGTGTGCCTGATTGTCTAAAGAGGGGCGGCCCAGCCGTTAAAGGCATGTGCTGCTCTCCAGAGAGCCTGAGTCTGTCCGTAGCCCTCATGCCAGGTGGCTTCTAACTGCCTATAACTCCAGCCCAGGGGCTCTGAATCCCTCAGCCTCTGCAGGTGCCTGCATTCATGTGCACATACCCACACACAGATATATATGCATTATTAAAAATAATTTTTTTTAAAAATAGGGACACAAAGTTGGGTGGGTAGGGAAGGAGGCATAGCTCTGAGAAAAACTGGAGAAGGGTTGTATATGACCAAAGTTCATCACACAAAACTCTTCAAAGAACTAATAAAAATGAGGGGAAATTCCAGACAGGCTCCAAAGCTACAGAGAAACCCTGTCTCGAAAAACCAAAAGAAAAAAAAATTTAAATAAAAAATAAAAAAATGAGGGAAAAAAGATGATTAAGGAAGACATCTAGTGTTGACCTCTGACCTTTTATGCCTGCACACTCACACACCACACACATACACGCACATGTATATACTCACATATATACTACACATCTGTTTTACAAGCAGTTCTCTATGAAACTACTTCCAGGATTATTGCTTGCTTACTGTAAAGGAACTAGTTGGATTAAAATTACTAATTTCTAGGTCTTTTCTCCAAGAGATTCTAGGGTGGGCCAAGGAAGTCGTGTGTGTTTCGAATACTGCCCATGTGCAGGTGATTGTGACAGCATGCCGGATATGTGGGAGAGCAGAACTGTCACAGAACACTAGACTCGGCGTGTAAGGGCTGGGGGAGGCCGCGTTGAGGTTGGTAGTGTGCCTGTTTAAAACGACAGGCCCATGAATGCTTCTTTTTCTATCTTTAGGAGCAACGCTTAAAGTTTTTAAAACAGCAAGATCAGCGTCAACAGCAACAAGCTGCTGAACAGGAGAAACTTAAGAGGCTCAGGGAAATAGCCGACAGTCAGGAAGCCAAGCTTAAGAAAGTGAGAGCGCTGAAGGGCCACGTGGAGCAGAAGAGGCTGAGCAACGGGAAGCTGGGTACGCGGCTCACAGTGAGCAGTGAAGGCCAAATTTGAAGCTGTTCTGGCATAGCGAGAGCAGCACAGGATGTTTATGTGGATTTGTAGTGAGAATAAGTGTTTGTATTTAAAAGAATTTTTTAAGAAAGTGTTTCCCTATAATTTTGATGTTGCAAATTCCTCTTAGTTGAAGTTAGCATTGAATGTTTTAGCTAGTTTTAAAATTACATTTTTAAATTATATTTTTTCGTAAATTCTTGATCAAGAATTTGATGAAGATAAGGGTTTTTGTTTATATGGTACCTCTAGTTGTTAAATTGCCATAGTATTAATAATTAAAGTTTTAGTGATTCATTTGCTCCATCTACCATTTTAAAATTGAGAGCAAAAGTTCTGAAGAAATTTGATTTCCAAAATTTATAGTTTAATGTTTATTCATTGTATAAATTCTTCAGAGTCTCAAATGTCTGTTTTTAGCCAGTGATGCAGCTGTTTAGTGATTTCTGTTGCTTCTAAAAGTAGGTTGGTCCTTGGATGTTCTCAAAGAGTTCTCTGCTTATTAGAAAGTTCATTATAAACCTTGGTTGCCTGGCAAGTAGCTCATTCTTATTTTTATTTTCAACCGTGGTGGTTCTCTCTATTCTAGTGGAGGAAATTGAACAGATGAATAGCTTGTTCCAGCAGAAACAGAGGGAGCTAGTTCTGGCTGTGTCAAAAGTGGAGGAACTTACAAGGCAGCTAGAGATGCTTAAGAACGGCAGGATTGATGGCCACCATGACAACCAGTCGGCTGTGGCTGAACTTGACCGGCTCTACAAGGAGCTGCAGGTAAGCCGCAGCCACTTTCTCAATGCCGTGCGAGCTCCACCCCAGAAACACAAGCTGGCGCTAGAGATGACCGTAACTTTTGGACTTTAGCTGCTTTTCCTGAAGGTGGGTGGAAGTGGGAGGCCTAAACCCCAAGAATCCAGAATAAACTTTAAGATGCTCAAACAGGAAATTTGAGGCATAACCGCAGCCAGTGGTCAGGCACAAAGGTCGCTTAAGTTTAAACCAGGAGGTGAGGTGTGCAGAGACGTGGAAGCAAGCACCTTACAGTTTTAGAAATTATGTAATAGTTAACCATGTGATTGCCTCTTGGAGGTGCTTTTCTTTCTTTTCCATGGTTATCTTTGTGTGTCCTTCCTGTTTTGTTCAGTTAAGAAACAAACTGAACCAAGAGCAGAATGCCAAGCTGCAACAACAGAGGGAGTGTTTGAATAAGCGCAATTCAGAAGTGGCAGTCATGGATAAGCGAGTTAATGAGCTCAGGGACCGGCTGTGGAAGAAGAAGGCAGCGCTGCAGCAAAAAGAAAATCTCCCGGTGAGTGAGTGGGCTGTCTGGTCGTGGGCCTGGCTAGGGGAAGCAGCTTCTCAGAATCCTGACAGCTGTCCTCTAGAGGACAGTGCAGTGTTGAGTCTGCGAAAGGTGATCTGTTCCTCTTTACCTTTTGTTCTTACCTGTGTGCTTAGCTTCTTGTTCTAAGACTTGAAGCAAGGTTGTATGAGAGTTTATTGTGGATTATTTCCATTGGGACATGTTTTATAGACTGGCTAAATTCTGAAACTGCTCATTTCTGAAATTTTCATTCTTTTCTGAATTGGTCATCTAGTAAAACATGTAATATTAAAAGATCTGTGCTTTTTAACTAAGGTTTCACCTGATGGAAATCTAACCCAGCAAGCAGTGTCAGCCCCAAGTCGTGTGGCTGCTGTAGGTCCGTACATCCAGTCATCTACTATGCCACGGATGCCCTCCAGACCCGAGCTGCTGGTGAAGCCAGCCCTGCCCGATGGTTCTCTGGTCATGCAGTCAGCAGAGGGGCCAATGAAGATGCAGACGCTGCCCAATATGAGGTCCGGGGCTGCTTTGCAAACTAAAGGTAAAAGTGGGCTATCTCCAAGTCCTTTCATAGTTAGCTCTTCCCTGACCCGTGTGTTTTCCAATCGTGGGTGTTTTAAAAGGTGTTTTCATATTACCCACTTTTAAAATCCCAAATTTCTTTAATTCTTGGCTAGTGATTTTAACGAATCTTGTTCTACTAAGGATAAAATCGGAGTCATTTCAGAAATGTTCTTGCTGGATGGATGTGCGGAATTCACCTTTAAGTCCAACACTTCTGCAGAGGTTGAAGCAGGAGGATTGTGTTTTGAGGACAAACTGGACCTATACAGTGGGGCATTATCTCAGAAAAGAAAATACTTCTTGTTTTGAAGGGAATTTTGATCGGGTATTATAACGAGATCTTTCATACTGTGCGAAGAGACTGTATACACATATCAGTAATGCCAGTTTTGCAGAGGCGAGTTGTGAATCCTCTCTTTGGGACAGTGGTAAGGGTTCATGAGCTCTTAAGCGTGAGCGTTGCTTGCTGACAGATTTTAGATTAAGGGTAAAAACCTGGAGCTGTAAAAGTGGGAGGAGTAGAGGCCCCTTGCTTCAGTCAGCGTTGGATTCTGTGTCATTGTCAGGTACATGGAGAGGTGCAAGCCAGAATTTCATAATGGAAAGATAGAGTTTTAGGAGGTGCAGGGTCTAAACATTCTTATCATTCAAATAACCATTATTTTTTCTTCTTCTCCTCACTATTGTTAAATGAAAAAAGTCACAAATTTTAAATTATTTGTTGTTTTGCCATAATTATTACTATGGAGCATTAATATTTCATAGTTAAATATTATAGTTGTTTTTGAGGTGGGCTCTCAATATTTATAGACCAGACTGGCCTTGAACTCACAGAGATCCGCCTGCATCTGCCTCCCGAGTTCTGAGATTAAAGGCATGTGCCACCATTCCTGGCTGGCATTTGAAATTTAGATACCAGTATAGAAAATCCATGAATATCCTAAATAGTGAAAGCTGGGCTGGAGTTCATGAGCGTGCATTTACCAGTCCATCACTAAGGCATTGTTTGTAAGATCCATCTTCTGTGCTTCCATCTGCTGTGTTGGAAATTGTCTTCTAGGTGATGGTAATGCTTCCTTACACAGTCAAGGATAATGAACTAGGGCTTTCTGGTTCTCTGGTTCAGGCAAACTTTGCTTTGGCTGATTTTTTTTTTCTTTTTTTAAGGTTTCTTGAGTCAGGTCCTCTCTGTGTAACAGCCGTGGCTGTGTCCTGGATCTGGCTTTGCAGACCAGGCTGGCCTTGAGCTCACAGAGACCCACCTGCCTCTGCCTCCCAAGAGCTGGGTGGCGTGCGCCACCACCAGCCAGTGCTTTGGCTGAATTTTAAACTGCTTACATAAGGTGGAAAATCTGAGAGAAGAAACGAAATCTAACACAGGTGTGTTGTGAATAAGTTTGCTGGGCGGCTGTGTGCCCATACTGGGAAGCTGTTTTAGAGGTTAAATGTCGCAGCAGCAAAGTCACCTGGACCAGGGAGAGAGAGGTCTTCAGAATGGGAGTGACTTATGCTGCTTTCTGCATTCCAGGCTCTAAAACTCACCCAGTTGGCCCTGATTGGAACCCTTCCCATGCAGACCTCTTACCCAGCCAAGGCTCTTCTGTGCCCCAGAGCACGGGGAATGCCCTGGACCAAGGTGAGCTTTCTTTGTGCCACTCCTAAGCATTGTGCTTTGCTCTAAAGGATATTTTTGTACTTTTTTAAGGTACCTTGTTTTTGTTTTTTGTTTTAAGGCTGGGGCAGTTCATTTTTGTGATTACTTAACTGAAGAACTAAGATATTAGCATTATAATATTTGTTGTTTTGTTTTTTTAACCAGCTTACAATAAATATGAAAGCACTCTGGGTACGGTGTTCAGAGAGATCTAGGAGAAAGAAATGGATGAAAAGTAGTTTTATTCCAAGCATTTTGAATATCAAAGTGGGGTTTTTTCTTTGCCTTCAGTTGATGATGGAGAGATTTCGCTGAGGGAGAAAGAGAAGAAAGTGCGTCCCTTTTCCATGTTGGACACAGTGGACCAGTGTGCTGCCCCACCCTCCTTTGGTACGCTGAGGAAAAACCAGAGCAGTGAGGACATCCTGCGGGATGCTCAGGTATTTAGCGCTATCTCAGTCGTTACCACCTAATGGGTTTCTTTCTTGCATTTTTAGAGAAAAGATTTTAAAATATTGTCTGTGAGGGAGAGCAGAAGAAATACAGTATCTGGAACATCAGGAAATAAAATAGGAGTCCATTGTTTTTGTTTCTGTTGTTTAGAGATGATGGTGCACTCCCTCCTTGGGGATGGTTACATATTTGCTTTTGGGTCACAGGTTTTTGTGATTCTCTGAAGTGTGTAAGTACAATGAAGAAGAAAGTATTTTAATCCTTTGAAATCTGATTTGTGAACATGGTGGCTCATGACTTAGTCCCAACACTGGAGATGCTGAGCAGAAGGGTTGCATCAGATTTGAAGAGTAAAATCCTGTCTCAAAGAATGAAAACAGCAAAACCCATGAGGAAATCTAGAGCCAAGGCGATGTCAAAGACACGATGGCCAATCCTCAGTGACTGTTAGGGTCTTAAATTAGGGTGCATGAACCTATGGGTGAATGCTGCAAGTTAGGTGGTTTTTCAATTGTTCTGCATTGTATACAAGTCTGGAATTGCTTGTTTTGGAATGGGTTTTTGAGACTTGGTTTTACTCTGACCTCAAACTTGTGATCCTCCTGTCTTAGCCTGCCAAAGGATGGGGTTACAGTTAGATTGTATGACACTCTGATGAACAAGAATGTTTTTTATGTACTGATGTCATCCATGGATATGAAAAGTGGCAGTAAAGAGCTTTGCTCAGCTAGGAAGCAAGACTAGGTAGGAAGTCATGGGGAGGAATCGAAGTACCTCACTGTAAGTCCCTTATAATCTGATTTAAAGCTTTAATTTAAAATGTAGAAGCAGGGGTAGTGGGAGGGGACCGGGAGAAGGGGAAGAAAGGTAAAAATTTTATTTCTTTAATTATGTTCTTGAATGGAAAAAATAAAACAAAACAATGTATGGAAAAAAAAAACAAAAAACAAAACAAAAAAAAACTTTTAAAACTTAAAAAAAAAAAAAAAAGAAATGCAGAAGTAAGGGCCGGGCGGTGGTGGCACATGCCTTTAATCCCAGCACTCTGGAGGCAGAAGCAGGTGGATCTCTGTGAGTTCGAGGCCAGCCTGGTCTACAAGAGCTAGTTCCAGGACAGGCTCCAAAGCCACAGAGAAACCCTGTCTCGAAAAACCAATAAATAAATAAATAAATAAATAAATAAATAAATAAATAAATAAAATAAAATGTAGAAGCAATATTTTGTCTACTTTTCATGAGTATGTATCTAGTGTGCAGGAGTATATATATGTGTGTATACATGTTCACATGTGTGAGTGCATATGTGCCCATGGTGTCTTAGAGGTCCAAGGTTGATGCTGGGATTTTCTTCAGTTGCTTTTCTTCCTCATTCTTTGAAGTAGGGGCTCTCAATCATACCCAGAGCTGGCTGTAGACAGCTTGCAGGTTGGAATTATGGGCGAGTTCCCACTCAGCATTTACGCAGGTTCTTGGAGTCCAAACTCCAGTCCACCCGTTGTGTGGCAACTGCTTTAGCCCTTGATCTAGCTAGAGTCCTGCAAGCTGATGTGTGTGCTTATGTGAAGTGAGCTGACTGGGGTGTTTGTATAATTTTGTGCAGTATTTTAACCACCTTGCTCTGTGTGTATGAATATGTGTTACAGGCTGCAAATAAAAATGTGGCTAAAGTTCCACCTCCTGTTCCTACAAAGCCAAAACAGATTAATTTGCCTTATTTTGGACAAACGAGTCAGTCAGCTTCTGACATGAAGCCAGATGGAAATCCTCAGCAGTTGCCAATGGCTGCTCAATCCATGGGAGCTAAGCTCAAGCCAGCAGGGCCGCAGCCAAGGGTGCTGCTGTCTCCAGGTGTACCTTCAGGTGGCCAAGACCAAGTCCTCTCTCCAGGATCTAAACAAGAAAGTCCACCTGCTGCTGCAGTCCGGCCGTTTACACCCCAGCCTTCCAAGGATACCTTCCCTCCAGCCTTCCGAAAACCCCAGACTGTGGCAGCAAGCTCAATCTATTCCATGTACACCCAGCATCAGGCGCCAGGAAAAAACTTCCAGCAGGCTGTGCAGAGCGCTCTGACCAAGACACACCCCAGAGGCCCCCACTTTTCAAGTGGTAAGGTTCTATTTGTTTGTATTTTTTATGGGGGAGGGAGAGAGCATGTGCTCCACAAGCACATGTGCCAGTGGGCATGCAGAGGTCAGAGGTCAGTTTTTGGAAGTCAGTTCTCTCCTTCCGTAGGGAGTTCCAGAGATAGAACTCAGGTGGTCAGGCTTGCGTGGTTAGAGCTTTTATACACAGCCATCTCACCTAACCCTTGACTGGTAAGATTCTTGATTGCATTTTTACTTGTGTAGATTTTGGGCTTAAGTCCTATGCCAAGCTGCCAACAGACAGTAAAATAACAGTCTCTTAGGCTGAAGCTGTTGTTCTAAGAATTTTAGCTGTGGCTCTGGTTACTTGGGAGTTTAGTGGCGTGCCTGTCACATGTCAGCTGCTGAAGTAGTTCCTGCAGACACTGCATAATGCCCTAGTTTCTATGACCTCATAGAAACCTAGTCTGTCATATCTAGACTATGATAGAAAACCTCACAAAAGGAAGCAGAGGAGGAAAACTTTTATTTGGCTTATAGTTCCAGATTATAGTTTATCGTTTTGGAGAAGTCAGGTCAGAAACGCAAGCAGCTGGTCACATTGTATTCACAGTTAAGAGTGGGGAGAAATGACTAAACCCACGCTGCCTGCTTGTTCTCGCTTTCTTCTAGCTTATGTAGTTCAGACCTCTACCTAGGGAACAGCTATGCACAGCAGGCTGGGCCTTCCCACGTCAGTTCACTATCAGAATCCCCACAGACATGCCCACATGAACATGATCCAGAGTTCCTCAGTTGCGGCTCTCTTCAAAGGTGATGCTAGGTTGTGGCAAGTTGACAGTTGAAAACTGAGCTCCCAGATGAGTTGGCTCTCAGTCCTGAAGGAACTTGCTGATGTGGGGAATGACAGAGTAATCAGGTGTTAGATGGTGCGGAAGGCCGCACCTTTACTGTTGATCCACTAATCTTGATACGCAGACGGTGGGACAGTTACATTGTCTCTTGATTTTTAAAAGCAACATTCTCTTGTGTTTTAAGTTGTTCTAGTGAAGATGCCACCACTAAGTAAATATGAAAGCATAATAAAATTAGTTTGTGTTAAACATGTGCAGTTTGGATGTTTGAGTTTTTTTCTGACTTGTTGGTTATATTATAAGGCTAGGATACAACTGGTCATGATATAATTGATTGAAAATGTCTTTTTAGTTGTGAAATAGCATACAATTGTGGTTCAAAGCTTTTATAACAGATATTAATGTATCAGCGTATATGCTGCCTCTTAGTCTTTTCATTAATCCTTGGTAGATATTGCTAATATAATAATGTGGAGATCAGGTAATTTTGACATAATTAGAGTGCTTCAGGAGAATGTTTTTGGGAAAGACAAGTAGTTCTTACTTTTGTGAGCTGAGTGATTTCTCACATTGATCTACATTTGAATAGTGTGTAAGATGGGTAGTATATGCTCTGACTTAGTCTGGATATATAGACAGATTGCCAGTTTTCACTGATGCCATGCCACAGTCCATGGTTTCTTATAATTGGCCACACTTTTCCTTCTTACTGTTTCATGGTGCATATTATAATCAGTGAACATGTTGGTTTTATAGTAAAGCTTATTATGCAAAGATGAAATCTTTGCTTTGTCTTTGTTATTTTAAGAAATTAAGTATATGTGAGGGGAATAATGTAGTAACTATGAAGCGAAGAGAGACTTCACTTACTGTCAGCTGTTTCTTACCGGTTTTGTTTAGTTAGCACTAAGTGGGCCTTTTCCTTTCTGTCTTCCCCGATTAGTATATGGCAAGCCTGTGATAGCTGCTGCTCAGAACCCACCACAGCACCCGGAGAGCATTGATTCTTGTAGCCAGGGTACTGGCAGTCCTGAACCCGAGGCAGAGCCTGCTTCTTCTGTCCACGAGAGCCACGAAAATGAAAGGATGCCTCGACCACTCAGCCCAACGAAATTACTGCCTTTCTTGTCTAATCCTTACCGAAACCAGAGCGATGCTGACTTAGAAGCCCTACGGAAGAAACTGTCTAATGCACCAAGGCCATTAAAGAAGCGCAGCTCCATAACAGAGCCAGAAGGCCCTAATGGGCCAAATATCCAGAAACTCTTATATCAGAGGACCACCATAGCTGCCATGGAGACCATCTCAGTCCCAGCATACCCAACGAAGTCGCCAAGCTCAGTGACTGTCAACACGGACAGCCCAGTAGAAATCCCAAATCCATATTTACATGTGGAGCCAGAGCAGGAAGTGGGTGCTATAGCTCCTGAACCATTGTCTCCAGAGGATGTGGAGAATGCCAGTACAGAGAACAGTGCTGTGCCAGCTCCTCCTCCAGGCCTTGACTATGTGCCCGAAGGAGTCACAGACAGCAGTCCAGGTCTCCAGAACAACACAGAAGGCACAAACCCAGAGGCCCCCCATTTACTTGAAGTGTACCTAGAAGAATACCCACCATACCCTCCCCCTCCATATCCAAGTGGGGAGCCAGAGGGGTCTGAAGAAGACTCTGCACGCATGCGCCCACCTGAAATCACTGGGCAGGTGTCTTTGCCTCCGGTAAGTAATGTAGTGTCCCATGTTCATTTAGGAGGCCTTTCCTCACGATGCTCATCGCGGTGGCTGCATTCTTCTCTAGTTTGCTTTTTATCTTATGGTTCCTTGGCATGAAGTGGATCTTTGTAGTCTTGGTTTTTGATAGGACTGGGACTCATTCATCCTGAACCATATATAACTATATATTCAATTCTCTTTTTATTTTGAGAGAGTCTCAGTTGCCAAGACAGACCTTTTGCCTCTGGAATAGCTGAGATATAGACCTTTGCCACCAAATCATCCTCGGTGGGAGTTAATATCTGCTGTAACATTAATTATGAGAAACACTGCTATATTTTGGTGTGTGTGTGTGTGTGTGTGTGTGTGTGTGTGTGTGTGTGTGTGTGTGCATGCATGCACTTTATAAAGGAAACAGATGTTTGTTCTTATGCCTGTAAAGGCCACCGTTGTTGTTTTTTCTCTACCTGAAGGCACACTAGGGAAGCAACAGTAGATTGGAAACACCTGGTTTCATAGCTCTGTAATCTGCAGCTAGTACAACTTCTCATTGGCTGTGCCACTGCTTTCTAGGCTTTGATTTTTCTAGCAGTGAAACTAAGATTTTACTTTATGTACAGGAGTGTTTTGCTTACTTGTATAAATGTGCATTGAATGTATGCCTAATGTCCACGGAATCCAGAAGAGAGTGCCAGATCCCCTGGAACTGGAGTTACAGATGCCTGTGGGGTGCTGAGAATTGAACCAGCATCTTCTGCAAAAGCAGCCAGTGCTCTTAACCACTGAGCCAGCTCTCCAGCCCATGAAACTTATTTTTAGTGAACTGTTGGGTTGAGTCTGAAACAGTGATAAAGTTAGAAGGACTGGGGAGAGTGGGAGCAGGAGGGAGACTGAGTAGAGCAGGCTCTCTGGCTGCGTCTTCCTGTCAGTGTTGTTTAGAAAGCCTTAGCAAGTACTGCGGTCTCTTGGTTCCTCTTTCTCTAGCATCAAGTTCTTCTAGAGCTATGTTTCTGGCCTGGGAATGCCTTCTGCACTTCTTCCAATATTGAGATTATTTTGGAAATTTATCATGTCCCTTTGAAATAGGCGGGAGAGAATACCACAGTGTGTGCAGTCTGCTTTTCTATTGTTTGGTTGGAAATCATTTTTGATTCCTTAAGTGCAAACAAAATAGAATGCTGAGCTGTGAATTTAAAACACAGTACAATCCAAATGGCACATCTGGATGATTAAGTGGATTTTGTATATCTGAGCCCATATTTTTTTATATCACTGTACTTCCTTTGGAAGATTGTTATTTTCTTCCTAGAAAATGACTACCCTTTCACAGATACTCTGATTGTATATGTTTCTTTGAAAGCAGGTGGCCAGATGCTTGCTTTGTGAAATAGGTAGCTGGTCACTTTAGCATCCAAAAAGAAGGGGGACCGATAGCACAGAATTAGACTACTTAATCTTTCTAACACTCTAGCCTTTCCCGTCTGTGAGATGTAATACTCACCACGGAATATTTTTGCAAAGCTCTGGCTCTTCATATCTAAGATCAAAATGAAAAAGGAAACCGGTAGGTTGACTCAGTGGGCAAAGAAAGGCACTTGTCACTCAGCTCAACAATCTGAGTTCTATTTCTGGGACACACATTGTGGACAGAGAGAACTGACTCCTGAAAGTTAAGTTGTCCTCTGGCTTCCACACTTGCACTGTTACACATGAGTGTGCATAAATGAATATAACTTAAATTATTTATTTGTATTTTTTGTGCATTGGTGTTTGCCTGCATGTATGTTTGTGAGAGTGTCAGATCCCCTGGAACTGGAGTTACAGACAGTTGTGAGCTGCCATGTGGGTACGGAGAATTGAGCCTGGGTCCTTTGGAAGAGCAGCTGAGCCATCTCTACAGCCCCAAATAAATAAATGTAATTTAAGAAGTCTAGTGTGCGTGTGTGCGTGTGTGTAAAATTCCTGTTTCATAGAATATTACATCTCATTTTTAAAATGCCCCTCTAAATCCTGGCTTACTAACATGACTACTCATTTACGAGGTAAAGCTCTCCTCAGTGTATCTAGTGTAACTAACAGTCTTAATTATGTAGCCTAAGTTTGCCAATGTTTTAGGAAGGGCTATGTTATGACATATTTAAGAGGAAGGGCTTACTTACCTAGGTTCAAATTCTGGTCCTGTTGATTTCTGACTGTGCATTTTTTCTGTGCGGTAAGGGTGATTTGGTTTTTAATGAGGATTGAGTAAATAATCACTTGTGTATGTGAGTTGTTACGATTCTGAGTATTGCCCATTTTAAGAGTGAGACTCTACATTATACTACTAGATAAGTGATTTAGAGACAGCCCTGTCTAGTTGTGGTCCTCAGTTTGCCACCAAATTTAATTCGCTCTGAGTTCCACAGAGAGGCATTAACAGCACACTCCTGTGATCCCAGGGCTTGGGAGACCGAGGCAGGAAGATTGCAAATAAAAGTCAGCCTGGGCCACATGGCAAGTTCCAGGCCAGCCTGGGCTAAGTGGCGAGACCATCTCTGGATGGATGGATGGATGGATGGATGGATGGATGGATGGATGGATGGATGGATGGATGGATGGATGGATGGATGGATCCCTATTCAGCCGAGTGCTGCCCCTATTCATGTTGCTTCTCTTAATTTCCCACACATTTCCTTTACAGGGCAAAAGGACAAATTTGCGTAAAACTGGCTCTGAGAGGATTGCTCATGGAATGAGGGTGAAATTCAACCCTCTTGCTTTGCTCCTAGATTCATCTTTGGAGGGAGAATTTGACCTTGTACAGAGAATTATCTATGAGGTAAGTTTCATAACTTTAGGACTACAGAGTTGTGGAGAGAAGTATTGAGCATGCTCTAAAAACAGGCTGTGTTATTTTGAGAGTGTAACTAAGGTTTTGATAATGTAGGAGTTCAGTTTGCACTTGAAATATTTTAGCATACATCTCTTTGTTAGGGATAAGAACGTGTCTCCCTGAAAATTGCTATGTATGAATTTGTACTCTATAGTATTGAGTTATAGTTGTGGTCTCTACTCAGAAACCTACTATTTTTTTTTTGAGATAGGGTCTTGGTATGTAAGCCTCAAATGCATGACTCTCCTAACTCAACTTCATGAGTACTGGAATTACAGGCATGTGCCCCCATGTCCAACTCCTTTAAAATGTTTTTAGTTGAACTTGTATAACTTCTCATAGCAAATAGGATGTCTACTTAGAAACCAGTTTGTTGTGGGAATTGGAAGGAAGAACAAGGGTAACTAACTCTAAGGATATTGTTTCTGATGCTATGAGTTTAAACAAAACCTTCTTATAGTAACTTAATTTGACTGTGCTGTCTGGGACTTTTCTTGATAGTTTTCTTGGCTCCTCTATGTTTCAGTTAAGATTTTTTAAAATGCCAGCAAAGTTTCTATTTTCTTGGTCCTAAGAAGCCAGTTAGTAATGACAGATGTGGCGTGAAATTGGAGTGACTCTCTCACCCTTTTTATTGGTGTGACAGGTTGATGACCCAAGCCTACCGAATGATGAGGGCATCACAGCTCTTCATAATGCTGTGTGTGCAGGACACACAGAAATCGTGAAGTTCCTGGTACAGTTTGGTGTGAATGTGAACGCAGCAGATAGCGATGGATGGTAAGTTTTGCCGTAAACTCCAGTAAACCAGTGTGTGGGTGTCCGTGGTAGCAGCATTGTAGTGCTGTTGGAAGGCTGAGAAACATGTCAGCACATATCCTTCCCGTGCTGTCCATGTGCTGTCTGGAGTTACTGTGTCCTCTTGGAGTAGCCATTCTGTTCAGCTTCTGGAAGCCAAAGAAGTTTAAAATTTTAATAGTATACTGCAATAAACCTGCCAGCATCCCTGCTCTTTGCTTTGAGGCCACGGAATTAAAATACGGTCTACTAGATCACAAGCACTGGAGCATGGGGACCGGCATCTACAGTGTGCATACTGGACAGAGTGGTGAGTCACATTGCAGAGGGACAAGGGAACAGTACAGGAGTCCATGCTGCTCATCTAGCTTGGTACTTCACAGAGGGAAGCAAAGCTCTTTTATAGAGAAATATGAAAATTTTTTCTATAAAGGAGTAAAAATGTTACAATTTAATCTCATATTTATGTAAATACTTTAATTTTGCTTTTTCTTTTAATATTATAATATCACATGCATGTGTGTGTAAATCATAAATTTGAATTAACCTATCATTTCAAATGATTGTGTGATCAGTTGTTTCCTTTTTGTTAGATATTTGTATTGTTACAGATAATACTTGGAGAAGTATTATGATTGCATTTAAAAAATATGAATAATGTGTGTCCACTATGGAAAAATAAACAAAATAGAAAATAAAAAGAGGAAAACAACCTGTACCTCCATAATCTACAAGTAACCAACATTAAAATTTTAATATAGTTCCTTCCATTTTGTATGAGTAGGGGGTTCCCTGCATATTAAATTCGGAACCTTGTATGCACCTCCTTAAGCAGTGCTCCGTGCATGCAGCTCCTCTAGCCCTTGAACTCTTTTGCATACTTTGATGTATGTATGCATATATTTATGTGTGTATGTAAATACACACACACTTTGGTTTAGCATAAACAAATTCTTACTGTATCGTATTATTCTTGTTTGAGACTTTAGATTGTATTAGTTTTTTACTCTTAGAAACTAGCATTGAAGACAAATCTGAATAACATGGGACTGGGGAGACGATGTGTTAGGAAAAGTGCCTGCCCTGCAAGTGTGAGCCCTACGTTTGAGTTCCCAGGTCTGTAACTCTAGTCTGGGCAGTCGGGACAGGCAGATCCGTGAGCTCACTGGCCAGCCAGCATAGCCAGTTGGTGAGCTTAGACTCAGAGGACAACCCTGTCTCAAAGTAAAAGGAAGGTTCCATCTATAGAGGAAGATGCCTAACTGACCTTTGACATTGGCATGCACTCATATGTGCACAAAAACACAACGTGCACAAAAGCATGCACTCAAGCATATACTATACATGTGCACACACATAAAAATGTGTAGTCACATTCACCAAAATAGTAACAATAGTATTCTGAAATATGAAGGGTGTGAATTTCTTTTTTGAAAAGCTATATCCAGCTGTGGTGGTGACATAAGCCTGTACTTCTAGCATTCAGGAGGCAGAAGCAGGTGGATCCCTAAGTGCAAAGCCAGCCAAAGGCTATATGGTGAGATCTTGTCTGTAAATAAATAAAAGCAAACCTTTTACCCAGATCACAGGTGAGATGTAGCTTAGTTGTGGAGCACTTGTCTGGCATGAGTGGGGCACCCAGGACTCCCAGCACTCTACAGTTGGAAGGGGGTAGAATGAGAAGTGGGGACGACAAAGAGAGAACAAGCAGAAAAGCATATATCCAAGGGAACCAGACTGAATGAGGAAAAGAAAAGAAATAGTATGCTTTTCAGAGACTGATTCATAATATTCTTAAGCCAATTATTTAAGTTTGGAGATTTGAGATGATACAATTTTTTCTATAATATTAATAAGTTCATTATAGCTTTTGCCTAAAATAGATTGAATTACGTGTGTGTATGTATGTATATGTTATAGTTACTGTATTAGGACTGTATTTTCTGGAATCATCTCTACAGTTTGTTACAGTCACTTTTCTACTTAAAGTTGAATTGACAGTGTCAAAGTTTACTGTGAGTTTTAAAAATATTATAGGGAGCCTGTATGTGCAGTTTGATTCCTTGAAAGTTGGCCGTGAGAAGAAATAAATACTAGCATTCAGGCTATAGTTTAAAGACAGGTTTTTACTCTGAAAGAAATGATCAGGATTTAGGCCTAGAGAAATGGCTCAGTGGTTAAGAGCACTGGCTGTTCTTCCAGAGAACCTGGGTTCTATTCCCGGCAACCACATTGTAGTTCACAACCATCTCTATGAAACTCCAGTTCCCGGGAATCTGACATCCTCTTCTGGCCTCTGTGGGCACCAGGCACACAAGAGGTGCACTTACATACATGCAGGCTATAAAAAATTAAAATTTAAATAGGAAATGATGATAAGATCAGGGAATTGTGCAGACTTTATTTCCTTGATTCTTCTCACTAGCACTGAGCTCCTAGCCCCACTGTGCTCCATTGTGTTAGGTACTTTCCTTTGCAGCAGTAATTCTTTGATGGGTGCAGTCATCTGCCTCGATTGAACTGGTTTTAAAAGCCATTTGTGAGGCTAATAGGTAAGAGACTGAGGAACTTTCTTCATGGATAACTTAGCAAGTGGAGGTTGTTCAGCTTGGAGACACATTTCTAACCAGTGCTGTGTTTATTTCACAGGACCCCATTGCATTGTGCTGCCTCCTGCAACAATGTCCAAGTGTGTAAGTTCTTGGTGGAGTCAGGAGCAGCTGTGTTTGCGATGACCTACAGTGACATGCAGACGGCTGCAGACAAGTGTGAGGAGATGGAGGAAGGCTACACGCAGTGCTCCCAGTTTCTCTATGGTATGTAGCCAGTGCCGTCACATGTGTTGGCTTCTGTATCCATTACCCTTTTGTCCCTAGGGAATAGCTCAAAGCTCAGTAAGTGTATTATTATTTGCTCTACATAATTCTGAACATAGGATAACCTAGGGAATAGATACAGTACAGCTTCCATGCGTGTGCCTAGAAAAAGCTATTGTCAGAGACATCTTCAGCTACAGCTGATGACTGGTGTACGTTTAGAAGACCTTCTATTATGGCTTTAGCATTTAGTGAATTGTAGCTTGCTGTAAATGAGATTTAAAAGATAAAGACAACACATGTTTTGGAGTTTGTTTTGTTTCATGTTTTGAGTTTATGATTTTGATCTCTGTTAAAACATGCCCTGTTAGGCCTGTACCTAAATACAGATCTCTGTTGAGAGAAAAATGGAAGTAAAGCCAAGATGGATATATGTTCATTGTCTTTTATGTAGGATTTTTTTGTTTTTTTAAATTTGTAGGACTTAACAGTTGCAGTACATTCTTCTGTTCATTTTGGCTTAAGAGAAGACAGAAAATCAGGAGGTCTCAGGAGGCTAGTTTGCCCAAACTCTCAAAGGCTTCCTACCAATTGTTCACAAAGTTCCCACAGGTTAAAGGCCTGGCCATATTCCTTGGTGTCTGTCTATTTCAGGTTGTAGGTAAGAAGAGAGGGGTTCTTGAAGCCACAAAATCTGTCATACTTAGTATTTTTAGTGTTTGTCTTCTTTCTTTCTTCCTTTCTCTCCCTTCCTCCCCCCCCTCTTCCTTTTTCCCTTTCCCTCCCTCCTTCCCCCACCTCTTGTTTTGTGGCACTAGTTTTGAACTCAAGGCCTTAAACATGCTAGCAGGGTCTCTACCACTGAGTGATGCCCTTCAAGCTGATTAAATTTCATCATTGAGACTTACGATTGTCTCTTGTTTGTTTCCAACTTTGGACCAATAGAGTATTTTGACATTAGCATTATGTAAGTTCATATGGTAGACAATGGTTTTTTGTTTTGTTTTGTTTTCTTCAAGACAGAGTTTCTCTGTTGCTTTGGAGCCTGTCCTGGAACTAGCTCTTGTAGACCAGGCTGGCCTCAAACTCACAGAGATCCTCCTGCCTCTGCCTCCCTAGTGCTGGGATTAAAGGCGTATGCCACCACTGCCCAGCTGACAATGATTTTTTAAAAAAAGACATGAAGATTTTTGGTTAGACTCTTTTGGTGCATGAATTCTATCACAGATGTTGGTGGAATGACACATTATGAAGGTTCACTACTGATAATGGACTGGGCACAGCTCCCACTTAGAGAGAAGAACCTGACCTCTCTGATATCTGCATCTTTTGTAAAAGTTATTTTCATATTACATTTTCTTTTATTCTCTGTATGCGGATGATTTGCCTGCATGTATATCTGTGTACCATGTTCATGCAGTGCCCTTGAATGTCAGAAGATGGCATTAGATCCTTTGGAACTGGAGTTAGAGAGGGTTGTAAGCCACCATGTGGGTGCTGGGAATTGAACCCCAGGTCTCTGGAAGAGCAGCCGGTATTCTTCAGGGCCCCCTGCCATTCTTAATGGGAATTTTATTGACAACTGGAACTTGCAGGACACAGAAGAAAGTAACTGACAAACTGCCAATATAGGTGGAACTGTCTTTGAAATTTTCTGCTTCATGGAAAAGTCTGCTGGGTACTATGGGCCTGTGGGCTGAAGATGGATGCCCCAATGGTACAGAAGAACTTTGGGTAACTGTCCAGGCAGTGAGATGTCTCTGTCAATTCTAGAGTTTTGGAAGTTGCTTACAATGCACTTCCTATTTACTTAGGTAATATTATATCCTTCTGGAGTCTTTGATGGAGTTGAAGACTAGATAGTTATAATTATAGTTTTCCTTAGTTATGATAAAAGATAAGGTAGATATAAATATTGTAACTGTAATTCTTGATTGATAACTTTTGTTATATGTAATTTTACTATGTTAAAGTTAAAACCTTCCTTTTTATTTAAACACAAAAGGGGAAATGGTATGGAAAGTCCTTCTGTATATGTGTTGCTTTTATTGGTTAATGAATAAATCTGCTTTTGGCCAGTGGCTTAGCAGAATAGAGCTAGGCAGGAAAACTAAACTGAATGCTGGGAGAAAGAAGGCAGAGTCAATGAGATACATGTTACAATGAGACAGATGTTAGAACCTTGCCAGTAGGCCATGACCTTGTGGTGATGCACAGATTAATAGAAATGGGTTGAATTAGATATAAGAGCCAGCTAGAAATACGCTTAAGCTATTGGCCAAACAACAGTGCAATTAACACAGATTTCTGTGTGATTATTTCGGGAGTCTGGGCGGCTAGGAAACAAAGGAGTAGCCTCTGCCAACACTTCACGAATGATTTCCCACCAAGCAACACTACCAGCTTTTGTCCTGTCCTGTTTTTCATGTTATTTAAAAAGGTTTTATTGTCTTTTGGAAAAGAACATTTCATTTCTTTGGGGTTTTGTTTGTTTGCTTTGTTTTGCTTTGCCCAGAGCAAGAGATACAGCACATGCTGCTTATTAATTGATATGTTAGTTGTCCTAGGCTGCTTACTAATTGTTAGGTGCTCAGAGTTTAAAAAAATGTGTTCAAAAGTCAAGCAGATATTTTCTGTAGTCTTAAGACATAAAGGTAAATGACAATGAGCTGGCTTGTTGTGGACCTTGTTGCCGTGCCCCGCTCACCTTCTGTCTCCTGTGCTGTCAGGTGTCAGGTTCTGTAGCCTTCTGCCACCTGTCACCTTTAGGGTACAGAACGAGAAGTCGAACCTAACTCACAGTCATTAAGTAACTCCTGGAAAATGGCCTTTTGAGAATTTTCTCTTGCCCTGTTTGTAGATTTCAACATCCAGAATTCTGATTTTCCATGTATATATAGACTTTTCTATCTTACCTAAACTGCTGTAATTTCTTAAAATTACTAGGAATTGCTATAGAGCTCTTTGGAAGTTTTCCGGTTTGCTCTGGGTGTCTGAAGACTAAATTGCACAGCTCCTTGGTCATTATTAGAAGTAGGCTAAAAGTTGACAAGCCTGTCATTTCTTTTCTTAATATCATGGATTCAGATAGGGTTTTCTTTTAGCTCCTGTGCTAGCAGAAGGCTTCCTCTCTGGGGAAGGCAAGCTTTTGCGATGCCTAGGAGGCACCTGTTTTTTGGCCTTGTATTATGGTGTCTTTCTATGTTCTATAAACACTGCAGGCCTTCCAGTTTCTCTCCCACGCTGGAACATTTATTTCTTGAATGCTTAATGTAGTAGTTCTGACGTTCTAGTGAGTATCCTTTTCCCATTTGTTTTATAGAGTCTAAAGTTCTTTTGAGGAGTGTAATCTGAGTGGTAATCCCATGTGCTCTCTTCCTTTTGTCTCTGTTGTAGGAGTTCAGGAGAAAATGGGCATAATGAACAAAGGAGTCATTTATGCACTGTGGGACTATGAGCCCCAGAATGAAGATGAGCTGCTCATGAGAGAAGGAGATTGCATGACTGTCATCCGGAGAGAAGATGAGGATGAAATCGAGTGGTGGTGGGCACGTCTTAATGACAAGGAAGGATATGTTCCACGCAACTTGCTAGGAGTAAGTCACTCCAACACAAATCACGTTTCGTGTGTGGTAAAGCAGAGCTTTACATGAACTGTTGTGTAGACCCAGTGCAGTTTACTGCCCTTGTTAATAAGGCCTGGCACTAGGCTAGAGAGATGGCGCAGCAGTTAGGAGCACTGGCTGCTCTTGCAGAGGACCCAGATTCGGTTCCCAGCACCCACATGACAGCTCTCAACCATGTATAAACTCTAGTTCTCTGGGACACGATCCCTGCTCACTACACATGTGGTCATAAAATTTTTAAACACACAAAGCTTAAATTTCGCATGCTCTTGATTAGACTCAGAGCTATATCTACATTGCACCTGATTATTTTTAGGAAAATATTAATAGGTTGGAAAGCTAGAGTAATGGGATTTCAAGATTTTTGCACTAGGCTCTTTCATGGGTTTAAGCCAGGTGCCATAGGTCGTGCCCATATCTCCAGCACTTGGGAAAGGGAAGTAGGAAAATCAAGAATAATCTCTTTGATGGACATGGGTATTCATCTATGTGGCCTGTGCACTCAGAGATGTGTTGTGTGTATAAAAGAGAAATAGTATAGGTAGATTGACGGTTATAAAAGTCTTGTGGATCTGCTATTGGTAAGGAATGGTAAAGAAGGGTGGAGGTGACGTATGTGTCGTGTAGGTTACAGGCACTGGGTTCTACATCTCTGCTGATCCAGTTGGAACATTTCTGTTCTGGATAAGTGGGTGGTGGGAAAGGCTAGAGATGCCTGTGAGCTCGCTGTGCACACAGTACAGGGAGTCCATGTGAAGCACTGGTAGGTTTTCATCAAACTTCAGTTAGATAAGGCCTGTCACATAGATGCCAGGTAGAAGTCTTTGGGAGGCTTCTCCAGCATCACACCTGCCTGCTAAGGTTCCTCTGCTTGGGTGTTCCAAGTGACTTTGGCCCAGGGACCTGGCATTCTTGATTCTGAAAGTGGCTCTCCCTTTCCTTTGATTGTCTGTCCAATGTCCATTTTAAGTCATTTCCTGTACCTTAACTGTTGCTTTCCAGAGAGCAGCATTTGTTGTGAAGTCACCTGCTGAGCTATCTGCCTAGCTCTGTCATGCCTTCGTCTCTCAAGTGCTGGTATTATACTTGTTCAAACACCATGCTTAGATGAGCTCCCACCTCCTCCTGTTTTTGTAGGGAGAGGATGAGACGGTCTTGCTACATAGCTGAGGCTGGCTTCAAACTCTCACTTCTGTCTTCTAAGTGCTAGGTTTACAGATATGTCTCAGTTAACCTAGCTCACCTGTTGTAACTTGATAACTAGTTGTGCATATTTGTGGTATATAATATGGCTTCTAAAGAGTTTTAAAAACATTTCCTATG
The DNA here is from genome assembly GCA_004026605.1 of Ondatra zibethicus. Classification (NCBI taxonomy): domain Eukaryota; kingdom Metazoa; phylum Chordata; class Mammalia; order Rodentia; family Cricetidae; genus Ondatra; species Ondatra zibethicus. The sequence goes on along the minus strand of PVIU01013583.1, from coordinate 28,674 downwards.
TGTGTGTTTGTGCATGTACCACAGTGTGTGAAGGTGAGAAGACAATTCGGGAGTTCAGAGATTGAGCTGAGGTCACAAAGCTTGGCAGCCAGTGTCCTTCCCTGCTGAACTGTCTGCCAGCTCCTGTGTTCCCAGTTCCTAACTCAACTTGAAATAATAGGTTTATGTTTATAAAACGGCTAAGCCAGGCTAACATATATAACCTAACATTGCTAACTTCTTATTTTGTGATGAAAATAAAGTCTTTTAACCAGTTTTCAATTAATATGCACACTTTTAGCTATGATTCCCATGTTGTACAACAGAAGTCTTTGAGTGAGTTTAATTCCCTAGTAGCAAAATGCCCTGGTTAATGAGATGGAGGATTATTCTCAAGGGGAGGAAGTTGCTCAGAGACTGTTCTTAGGTTCTGAAGTAACAGACTGGGCGAAAGATTGTAATTCTGGTCCTAAACTTAGATACTCTTGGTTCTCTGGCAATTTCTCCTGTAGACATCTGTTCTACATATCATGTTTAAGTATCTTTTGGTGTTTAGAAAAAAAGAAAGAAATTGAACAATATCGAATTTTAGCCAAACTCAGCCACGAGTCTGGGAAGTGCATTAGTGAATGTCTTCTCAGTTGAAGCTAACTCTTAAATAACCACACCACCCTTTTGAAAGCTTTCTTGTCCCTGGGAGGAAGAAAGGGGAGGATTTGTATAGTCTGATGGTTGAAATATAATGTGACCCTCACATAGCCTCTCCTCACCCTTGTAATGGAAAGCACAAGCCAACAGAATTCCAGAGCATTTCACCTGGCTTCCCTATGTCTGCTGACTCAGACATTTCGTTTCTGATATACTCAGGTCCCACCCAGACTGTCATGACCCCCGTAAATAAGGTTGAAGAAGTGTGGTTTACATCTGTGGTCCCAGCACTTAGGAGACTGGGGCAAGAGGATTGTGGGGCTAGCCTGGGCTACCTTGAGAGCCCCTGCTATTAAAAAATGACTTTTTATCCTGTCATAAGGCATTCCAAACCTAGCGGTTACCGGCAGTTCGGCATCCCTGGCTGCTTTGTAGTTGAGTTACTGCCTGGAGTTACATGTCCCTGCTCTGTGATACTGTTCCAACTGATGGATCCTGGTGACCTTCAAAGGTCTTTCAGCCAGTAGCCCATGTGACCAGTGCTGGGTGTGAGCTCTTGTGTATTCAGGCAGCCAGCATGCTTCCACAGCTCAGTGCTTTCCTGAGTCACATTCCTTCCTGTCTTTATTGAAATACTCTTGAACTTCCATACATATGTCATGTGTAAATATTTTTAAAAACTGTTTTGCAGCTATACCCAAGAATTAAACCAAGACAAAGGAGCCTGGCCTGAAACTTGAGTTACTGAAGACTTAATAAGCTGGAAAAGAAGCACTATGACTGTTTTGGAAAAAATTTCAAAAGACTTATAGCTTGAAAGCAATGAAGAATGTGTCCTGGGAGAAAATGAAGGATTGAAGAAGTCAGCATTAGCAGAGGACATCAGTGGCAGGAAGGGAGGTGCTGAGTCAGCACCGCGCTGTGTTGGGCAGAGGGCTCCATGCGGCACAAAGATAGGCAGCAGCGATCCTGTCTTTTCCAAGAAATGGGACCATTTATTGGGCTGTGGGAAATCAGCTTCTTGTCCTGGTTACGGTGTTTTTGGCACTGTTCCCATACCAGTCTTCTGCCAGGAAGGATCAGTGCCATCAGGCACCATCTCCAACTGTCCGTCCCCAGCCCCAGCAGGCTTTGGAAGTCCGCCAGCACAGCACACTTGTGTATTGTCAGTGAAGAACTGTTAGCTGCTTGTCAGTGAACAATAACTATTGTATGAGTTCCTGTAGCATTTTAAGAATTATGCATATATTTGAAATACTTAAACTACACTACCTAATCTAAATTAGATTTAGAACTTGTTTTTAGGTTGAATTTGAATCTATATTTATTGTCTTTTTGTATCTTGGAAATTAGAGATTTGTTATAGATTTGCCCGTATTTGTCAAGATCATAGCTGATTTTAAAAATGATTGTAATAAAATTAAACTTTATGTCTCTAAGTCACTTACCAGTTTCCTTTTAATGTCGTAAACATCTTTGGTGATCTGTCACAAGCCAGTGGGCTCTCTCCTGCACAGCTGAGGAATAATGAACTGCTTGATCTGACGTGTGAACTGTGGTAAGATTTCCTCACAGCCGTGTTATTGAGAAGCAGTTCTTAATTACAAAAAACTCAGCTTTGCAGTTCACAAGTCTGCGTGGCTAGAATACCTTACTTTTTTTTTTAGAGCGAGAAAGAGTGGGAGTGTGTGTGTGTGTGTGTGTGTGTGTGTTTCATCCATGGAGGCTGGGAGGGGTATCAGATTCCTCGGAGCTGGTGTTAAAATGTTTTGTGAACCACCTGATGTCGGTGATGGGATCTGAACTCGGTCTGAAAAAGCGGTAAGTGTTCAACCACTGAGCTATCTCTTCAGCCCTTAGCTTTGTAATTTAAAGAAAGACCTTGGAGGCCATAGTAGCAGACCTGCTATCTCTGCTGGGTGTTTTAGTGCTCTCATTTCTTTTTCCCTTTATAAAGTTATAGACATTGATTTTTTAATTTGATTTTACTGCCAAACAAGAAGTTGTTTTAGAACCCATATTGCTTAGTGGAACTAATAGAAGATATAAATGCAAAACCAGTAGTTACTTTCTCTAGATGTTTTACAGCTGAATTCTAACAAGGTAAGTATATGAGAAACAGAATGATACCATTAATTAAATATGAAGATTATGCATAGCAGGCAAAATTCTAAATCCAGTGGCCTCCCTTCCCCAGTTTGTGACTCTGGCACAGATCTCAGGACTTTTCAGACTTAATTCCGTAATCAGCTAACACAATAGGGAGATCAGCTTGGATTATCCAGGTGGCTCCAGTGTAATCACATGAGCCCTTGAAAAGGGCAGAAGGGGAGGCAGGAGCCTGAGACTGAAGGGGTGGTCAGCCAGACTTGGGGTAATTTTGAAGATGAAGGGTCATGAGCCAGAAAGTATAGAAACTAAGAAAAACCCTGGACTGAAAACTGCAAGGAGACAAAACCTCAGACTTGTAGCCATATGGACCCGAGTACATCCCGCTAGGCAAGCTGATCTAGAGATGATTCCACAGCTGGGGGTGGGCTGCACTAGTGAAACTTGCCGGACCCCAATCTGTGCAGGTGTGGGATAATGGGTATTTGTGTTAAGCTACTGAGATGATTTGTATGAGATGCTACCGTAGGAAATGAATAGGACGTGGATTCTCGAACACAAGGCAGCTGACCTGCGTGAGACCTGTTCTCCTAATTCATGTAGTGAAGACGAAGGAATTGTTGAGAGAAGCCATGTGACGTGCCGTAGAGCAAGCTGAAGAATTGTGTGAGTCTAGGGAAATGTGGAAATTAGGAGAGGGAGCCAAGAAGGACTGAGGCATATTTTTTTATTATTGATTTTATTGAGCTCTACATTTTTCTCTGCTCCCCTCCCTTCTTTTCCCCTCCCCTTCAGCCCTCCCATAGTCCCCATGCTCCCAATTTACTCAGGAGGTCTTGTCTTTTTCTACTTCCTATGCAGATTAGATCCTGAGGCATATTCTTTAGTCTTACCATTTGTTTTTATTCTTATAAATTTGGCACCACCGCCAGGTGCAACACATTTCCACATCTACTATTAGTTGTGTAGAGTTGCCTAGGGACATGTACCCCAATAAAGGCCCCAGGCACCCCAGATCAGTCTCTGTCTTGTCCCTCTGTCTCCCTGTCTTTTTGTCTGTCTCTCTCATGTCCCCACTCCCAGACTCCTTCTCTTCCAGTAAACCTCTTGCATTTGGTCTGTTGTGTGGTGTGATCTCTTGGCAGCACACCTTGGCTGGGCCCACCAAAGGTACCTTTCCACTCCTTTATCCTAAGAATTCTCTTTGTTTTTTTTAACCTGTTTTATTATTAAAATAGCAAAGTTTCTTGGGGGTAATATTTGAAAGTATAGAAAAAGGTTCTTGACTCAAAAAATACAGCTTCCAAGGAAATAAGAGATAGTTCATTATAGAGCCAGTTTCAGTGACCAAGACCCAGGAATCATGGAGCCAGGTTTCTCCAGCTCCATGTCCCAACACAGAAGCAGTTTCATGGAGCTTTATAGAAGTAGAGCAGAGAAAGTCCTAAATCAAAGCAATTTAAAAAGAAATTAATGGGTACATCAGAGAGGCAGTTACAGCAAGATAAGGAATCTCTCCTATAGGTCTCGTGTATCTGATGACATTCTTAGATTTTAGGTTCATAGACTCCAATTTTTATCTGTTAGTCACCAGATGGTAGTCTGACACAGAGAAGGGCAAGGTTCAGGGGCCTAAAGTTAATCCAAGCTATGATGTTGAAGCCTGGGCCTGCAACGTTCCAATGTCTCTACATTACTGCCCGTCTGATCAGTACCTGAAGACGGCTTCTGTCGAGTAATTCTTGCTTAGAGTGAGGCACTGGACATTGTAGCGACACTGGTTGGTATATTTTTTGTAGTCTTGTCCTTGGATTTTTATTGCATAATTGGGAGCATGCTTTAAGCAATTCTGTGTTCTGTTGCTTGCTTGCCATTGTTAAGATTCAATGATTGTATAAAACTCCTAATTTATCAAACGATTTAATGTTTAACACGGGCTGCTTTTCAGTTCCCTATGTTGCTGCTGTAGTCATTCTAGCAGCAGAATTTGTAGTTTTTTTTGTTTGTTTTTGTTTTTGTTTTTGTTTTTTTTTTTTTGCAAAATGAGAGATGGAAGCAGCAGGCTGTGGGCCATGTTAGAAGAGAGTGTAAACTTTGATATAATAGGCCACGAAGTCTTGGTTGGAGGAGGTGTCATGTGGCTGGACTCCCAGCTGACAGAGCAACAGACAGAAGGACACTAGGGAATGTGTGCTCAGGGCAGAGGAAGTAGGAAATAGAATTAAAGGCAGCCGAGGCTGGTGGGGGTGGGCTGGAAGGTGTTTCTGGAGTTGGCATCTGGGGGTAACTGGTATTTAGCCATGTTAGAAGACGGATAGGCTGTTGAGTAGATGGTGCCAGGTGGAGACACGATTTGGGGAACAAAGAAGTGGCTGTAGGAGGAACAGCTTAGAACTCTGGCCCTAGGGGAAGGACAGGGCAGGGTAGGGCAGGTGTGTGACTAGGACTCTCGCAGAGGAGCTGTGAAAAGAAACACTGAAGAGATGTGTGCCCACTCCACAGAAGGGCCAATATAGGTCTGGGCTTGCGATTCAGGGCAGAGTTTGTGATGAGGTATAGATTAGGACAATTCCTATGGGGTCAAAAAGCTTGGGAGTTTATTTCTTCCCTATAAAATGGCCACCGCCCAGTTTTTGTTTTTAGACTTTTATGTATGTTTGTCTTTCTTGCTTATATGCTTCTGTACTACTACATGCCATACCTGTGGAGGTCAGAAGAGGGCATCAGATCCCCCGGAACTGGAGCTACAGAAGGGTTGTAATAGGGTTAAGTCTAAGGCTGCCATGGGATTCTGTGAACTGAAACTGGTCTCTCCTTGCCCTCTTCATTACAACCAAGAGTACAGTTGGCAACAGGGTCAGCCCTTGAGATTAAAATGCAGTAGAAGGGGCTGGCTGCATGGTGCCTGCCAGTGACGTCTAGAACAGACTCTGCCATTTGGGAGTAGCCAGTTCTCCTGCCCCATTCTACACCTAAACTGAGACCCTTCTCTCTCCGCTTCTTAAGACAGGACTCCCGCCCCCTCCCAGCTGGGTTTCCTAGTCTCCTATTTCAAACATTTGATCACCTTCCTTGATCCTATCCCATCCTCACCTCCACTACCTTTGTCACCTGTAGTCCTGAGACAAGCCATTCTCTCTACCCTGAAAGCCCCAGCTCTGAACAGAGGATGCTCATACCAGTGGCATGAGTTTGCTCCATAATCGTCCTCTCCAGCATCTTAGCCTTCCTGGCCCACTCTAGCTGCATTTGAGAATCCATCTACTACTTAGCATGAGGCTGGAATTCCCACTGTGGATGTGGAGGCAGGAGAATCAGGAGTTCGAGGCCAGTGCTGGCTACATAGTTCCAGCTCTGTCTGGACGATATGAGGCCCTGTTATATATCACCTGCCCCTGAAAAAAAAATCCACTAAGCTTTCCATGAAAGTATAGGTAGCATTTCCTCACCAAATCATCTTTCTTTTCCATTTTATTATTCTTCAGACATTACCAGCTACAGCCATAATCCTAGGTTCGTGATTTAATATTCAGGTTTTCTCAGCTCCCTTGCTTGCTCCTCATCCCCATGGGAGCTGGCCTAAGTGATGGAGCCAGCAATGATAGAGACCAACAAGCAGGTGAAATTAGGACTTCCCTCTTTGGTCAACTTCTGAGTTAGAATTTTAAAACATTGTTTAGTTCCATCGTTTAATTGTAGGTAAGGTGTTTTCTCAGTGTTTGAATCTTCAGAGCAGCAGGCCTGTTTAAGTAGAGCCCAGCTGTAACCCTGTGTGCCCATAAACCCTCCCACGGGGCCGTTGCTTGGAAGAAGACCAAGGTGTGTGCGAGCCTGCGTTGGCAACTTTATTAACAGTACATGTGGAAGGAGATAAGGCAATATGCTTACAATGCTGCCAGATTTTCCCACGATCAAGAAGCCGGCTTGTTTGAGACCTGAGCTCTGTCCTCCCCAGCTCTAGGCACAGAGCCTGGGGTTAGTGACGTATATAAGCCGAGGCAGCCGACGGCGTGTCCTTCATCCTGATCTGGCAAATGTGACACCTGACTCTGATGCACTGCTACAGTTGCTCAGGGTATAATGCTGTCACCACCTACTGTTTGTCAGACTCAACGTGTAAGGCCAAAGATGGTGAAGGACTTGAGTTCGAGAATGACTTGCTGTTCATGACATTGTATAAAAACTATCTTTTGTTAGAATCAAATAATGGAAGCATGCTTTTTTTTTTCCAACTTAGTTTTTGAGACAGGGTCTTGCTAGGTGGCCCAGGTTGGCATCTGTCTCAGACTCCCGTTTGCAGGGGTGAGCCACCACTGCTGGCTCCTGGATGCTTTCGATGGCTCCATCAAACTACTTCAGGATCCATCATCATATCCACCAGTTTGCTCAGGGAAAGTGGCAGTCCCCGGGCTGCTGTGGCAGATGTCACCACTGCATTTTAAAACTTAAAACATTTATTTAAATATTCCCACCAAGGCCTTGTGGCCTGAGGTTGATTGCTCAGTTAGTCGTTTAGCCTCTCTGCATTCCTTCCTGATTTAATATTGCTATGAACAGGAAAATGTGTAGAAGTAAAAAGTATATACTATTTACAGACATAAAGCTTTCTTCGAGCTTATCAAGGGTTATGCAATTCGTTTGCATTTGGTTTAATGATATGCAAATCTTTGATATGTGAAAATTCATCTATCTCAGACGGTTATATTCTTCAGGTATGATCATCCATTTAAGTAAATGTTCCCGTAAGTCCAAGGTCCAGATACAAAGTGTTTGGGAGTTTAGGCATTGGCTCTTTTCTTCCATTAGAAGTCTTCAGGCACGTAACTTCAGAGAACTGAAAAACTCAGCCACTGTGTGAAGAAAAGAATGAGTTATTAGGGACCATCGTTAAAATGAAAGACTTTATGGGTGGCTTCAGGTTATGCTGGAAGACGGTTGAGCCTGGAAGCCTACCAGGGACTAGAACATCAGTGCCCTAGCAGTTCATTCTACCTGATTTCCGGAGTCTAGTTTAGCAGTTTGATGATGTGTGTGATTTGAACTGGTGGCTGGCGTAGTGCTGAACACACAAAGGGTGACATTCAAATACTGTATGGACCAGCCTTTTCATACCTTCCCCCCACACGTCACATCAGAGGTTTGTTTTGGGGCTGGGGTGGTGTGTACCTTGAGTTCTGGTACTAGGGAGGCAGAGTACTAGAGACTTTGAGGCTAGCCTGGTCTACATAGAGAATTCCAAGCCAGTCAGGAATTTTTTGAGTTCCTGTCTCAGGAAAAAAAAAAAAAGGTTTGAGGTGTGGACATTCAGAAACCACTGGCTTTAGCCTTGGTTCTATATTGGCATGACAGGAACTCTCCGACCCTAAATCAGTGTGGAATACACCAAGTCATCAGGACCTTGTCAAAGCCCTCCAGAGTGACGTAACCCACAACTGAGGCTGAAAAATCATAGAAATTACAGCATTAAGGGGAGACTTTCTAAACATGGCTAATCCTTGGCAGCTCATCCTAAGGGATCTTTAGGAGCCTGTGGAGGGTAAGGCTGAACAGAGGGTGGATAAAAGGTGTTCCTTAGGAAACAGGAAGGGGCTGGTCATAGAAGAGAGGCCCGTATGTGTGAGCAGGGAGTAGTAGGGTGGGGGAGCCAGAGTTGGCTATCCAGCAGGAATGAGAAATAGTCTAGTTTCTAGAACCTAGCATGGCATATTTCATGTTCCACTTCTATTGACTTGCCTTTAAATTGCAGGCTCAGGCTAGGGGTGTCTCCTAGGTGATCTAACATAGATAGCTTTAAGCAACTGGTTGTTTGTAGCTAGCAAAAAGGTTGCCACTTGGATACAGGTACTTTACAATGCACTGCACAGCAATGAACAGCTGTTTGAGGACTGGTTTAAAACAGAGTTCAAAATTCAAGAAAAAAAAAGTTGTTAGACCCCAAGCCCTGTCTTCTTGTTGTTCGGCTGCTCTGTGTGACATGGGGAAGCACTGGTGGCTACCATTCCCACCTAGTCCTGCATCCTTCTGTAGCCTTCTGGCGTCATGTGGTCCTGGATTCTCTGCTGCTTTTATTTTTTTCTACTGTGTTGGGAATTGAACCCAGGGCCTTGTGAGTGCTCAGCAGGCTCTCTACTACCCAGTTGTTTCTGTGACTGTGAGCCTTCTGTTCGTAGGATGACAACAGGGTGTCCTATGTTTTGTTTTGGTGAAGCTGCCTGCCACATCGACTTAGAGCAGTGGTTCTCAACCTTCCTAATGCTGCAGCCCTTCAATACAGTTCCTCATGCTGTGGTGACCCCAACCATAAAATTACTTCTTTGCTACTTTATAACTGTAATTTTTCTAGTGTTATAATTGTAATGTAAATATCTGCATTCTCCGATGGTTTTAAGTGACCCCTGTGAAAGGGTTGTTTGATCCCCAAAGGGGTTACGATCCACAGATTGAGAACTGCAGGCTTAGACTGATCTCAGAGATGTGTGTGGATGAGTTGTAGACACATAAGCCTATTATAGCATAAATGTAAGTATTGTTGGTTTCATGCTAAAGAGGAGAGATAATAGAGAAAATAGTATTTGTCTCAAAAAGTACTATAGGTAGATATGGCCTCAAATGGCAGGTCTTCCCAGAGCCCAACTGAATTCTACACAAAAGATCTCATTCTACAAACACCTTCTCTCAAGTGCTGGTCAGGTCTTCCCTTGGCCAACTGGTATACCCCGTCATCTCAGTTCAACCCGGTGCTTATGCTCCAGTCAAAACTCATTTTTGTGAGTTTTGTGTTGTCTAGGCAGGAGAATCAGCAAGTAGTTCAGAAATAGAAAATCAAAGTGCATCATGGGACCTTTACAACCATTTACAGTCTTATCCCCAAGAGACCAGAAAAAACTCAGAAGTGAACTTTCCAAAAGAATGTCACCCCAAGAACAGCCTGTCTGACCCATCTTCTAGCAGCCTTCCCAGGAGCCGGGGTTGGTGTGAGCTGCTGACTTACAGAAAGAAGGTCGAGGGCTATCGTCCCGGTGTTCTCAGGATCCAGCTGCTTGAATATCTCTGTGGAGGGAGGACAGGGGGTGTGAAAACTGAGGGCACAGAAAGGCAGATTTGCAGCGTTGGCCAGTTTGGCAGCTGGTTTTCATTGGATGGCACTAGCTGCTACTCCTTCCTGCTTCCCCCATTTAACAAAAGGGAAATTCAATTCCCAGCTCATAGACAGACACAGCCAGTGGCAGCACCCCTGGTCAAAGACAGGCTAGGCCTTAACTGAGCGAACGGAGAGGAAAGAGCCACGTACTGAATAGCGTTTCCAGCCGAACCAAACACCGAACAAAATTGTTAAAATCGATGGTGAGTTCGTCATCTGCAAACCGGGCAACGATGACTTGGTGGAGTTGGCAGGGCAGCTTGAAACCTGGAGGTAAGAGAACAAAGAGCCATTGGTTGAGTGCCAGCTCCCACTGCTTAGCCCTGCTGAGTGCCACCCCCACTCTCTAGCTCTGCTCACGGGCTGTGGAACCAATGTGACACTCTCCTTCTCTCTCTTCCCTTCCTTTTTTTTTAAATATTTTTTAAATTTTTTTATGTGCATGTAACGTGCTTTTCTATATGTGTGCCACCTGGATGCAGTGTCTGCAGAGGCCAGAAGAGGGTGTTGGATCCCCTAGAACTGAAGTTACAAGTGGTCGTGGGCTGCCCAATGTGGGTGTTGGGAACCAAAGTCAGTCCTCTGTGAGCAAATACTCTCAACCAGTGAGCCATCTTTCCAGCTCCCCGGACTGTGTGACACTTTAAATTACACCCATAATTGCTTTTGTCCATGGGCAGTGTGTTTGGTTGACGTTTGCAATGCAGTCAGTCCCTTCTTTGTTTCTGAACTGTTCCAAATTTCCTAACAAGTAACGCTTTTTGTCTGTTCTTTTGCAATGGTCATGCTGCTCTGAATTGAAGACCATGATCATCTACATGTAGCAACAACCGTGTAAGTTAGCTCTAAAGCATCTTGGAGATGAGTTTCTTCCTAGATTTAGGTGGCAGACTAATAGCATTTTTCCTTGTGAATAGAAAAGGAACTTAAGCAGGCCATTGCTGTCTGGGCATGTAGACTGCACTTCCCAGCGTTCCTTGCAGCTGTAGGAGATCTTGTAAGTTCTGGCTAACAGTGTGTGTGAGCAGAAGTCATGGGTGTGCCTTCAAGAGCAAGAAGCTGTAGCGATCCCATCTCTACAGAGCCTTAGACCCTGGGCTACACGAGACTGAATCTGTCTAAAAGAGAAACAGGGCTCACACAAAGGTGATCCCAGTACTTGGGATCCCAGCACTAGGGAGGTGGAGACAGGAGTTATATGGCTGGGCAGAGAGAGGAATGTAAGGTGGGAGGAGACAGGAGCTGAGATGCAGTCTGAGGTTTTGTAGAGACAGGATCTCCCCTTCAGTCTGAGGATTTGGTAGAAATAAAAAGTCTCTCTAGTGACTGGCTGCTCTGTTTCTCTGATCTCTCAGCTTTCACCCTCTAATCTCTGACTCTGGGCTTTTATTATAAGAACAATTAGAATTCGTTCTACAAGGAGTCCTTTTGGGTCTACTGGCAGCATGCGATGGTGGTGACCTGTTGTCCCAGATCACTAAGTAGTAGATAGGAGGAGCCTTAGGTGCTAACAGCAGAAGGCCACATCCCAGTCTTGTCTGCTTGAGGGAAAGATGCACAGTTGTTTGGAGTCACATGCAGTCAGATTTGTCCTCAAGAACAGAGGTGTCCTCTCTGTTGGTCTTGCTAGGTTCACACCCTAGTTACTGACGTCTGTTCTGCTGGGGCTTTCCTGAAAGCTGAGCTGAGACAACCAGATTCTACCAAGTCAGCTCTGCAGGGGAGAGTGGGAGGAGCATGGGGAGGGACACACACACACACACACACACACACACACACACACCTCACAAACACACCACATACACACACCACAAACACATCATACACACACCATACACACAGCCACACATACATATACCACACATACCACACACAAATACACCCCCCCACACCAACACACTACACACACACACACTACACACACACACACACACCTCACAAACACACCACATACACACACCACAAACACATCATACACACACCATACACACAGCCACACATACATATACCACACATACCACACACACAAACACACCCCCACACACACCAACACACTACACACACACACACACACACACACATACACACACACTCAGAGCTGGCTTTACCTTCTTGCTCTGCCAGGCTGTTCCAGACAAAACTTAGATTCAGGAAGACACTATGGGCAGAGCTTCCGGGATAGCATTTAATTTGAGCAGTCAGTCTTCTCGAGGGGAACGAGAAGGACGTGATCGTGTGTCATTTTAGACCAGTACCTGCCTTATGCCACCAAACAAATTCTGGTTCGTCTAACTTTTCTGTGGAGCTGGGGTTAGGCCCCAGGGTCTTGTGGATGCTAGGCAAGAGCCCTACCTCTGAGCTACATCTTCAGACCCACCAACAGAGCTTTATATTGTATGGTATAGAACGAGGCTCAAGAGAAAGCACAGGCGAGGGGGCGTGGCTATGAAGTGGTACCTGCTTCTTCCAATGCTTTCCGCATCTCATAGGAATTCATGGTCCCAGACCTGTCAACGTCGATTTCCCGGTAAATTTTCTAGAACATGGAAAACACTTGTTAGAACCCTGACCCAAATCGAAACAGGTGTCAAGGTGCCCAGGAAGTGTGTGCTGAGTGAAGTCTTCCGTCTCCCTGCCTTTAGTTTGGCCTCACTAGAATCACTTTCACTTTCAATATTTAGCAGGGCAGTGGGTCTCAACCTTCCTAATGCTGTGACCCTTTAACACAGTTCCTCATGTTGTGGTGACCCCAACCACAAAATTATTTTTGTTGCCACTTCGTAACTGTAATTTTGCTACCATTATGAAACTAAATATCTGATATGCGACCCCTGTGAAAGGGTCATTCAAACCCCAAAAGGGGTTGCGACCTACAGGAGTGCCACTATGGATAAAGTTCAACTTCCCTGGAAATGTTCCCCCACCATCCAGAGGAGTTGCATCTTACTGCATATGTCTAGAATATCCCCCAGCACTGACCTACCCACCCCAGGGTCCCCAGGACCCTACTTGGTATTTCTGAATCTTCGTCCACAGGATGTAGAACTCCTTCAGCCCCAGCTTGCCACTCCCATCTTCCTGCCCTCGGTCAAGGAAAGCTCCTGGAGTAGGCGGTCCTTGGGTACAGTGGCATCTGATTGGCCTGTGGGCTGGATCTCCCAGTTTTGCCAACATATTGCAGGGGGAGGTTTTACAGAAGGGTTTGCCTTCCGCTTTTCATACTCTCGAGTTTCCTCAAAAGGACAGCAGGGAGGTGTGATGGAGTCCTATCATCTGCTGGCTGGGGTGCTGTGGGGGCCCCAGATCTTGCTAACAGTTTGTTATGAGATGATAGACAGACAGCTGGGCCCTTGAGAATTATTTGGTACTTTTAAGGCGTCTGGTGAAGGGAGCCGCATCATGGGTACATGTCATGTGGCTGGTGGAAGTGTCATAGAAACTCACTCTGTTCTGTTACTGGACCTCAGAAATGGAGGGGAACCATGGTTAGTCTACTTCAGGGACAGGTGGGAGGCCCAGGGGGAGCTAGGCCAAAGAGAAAGGATGTCAACGTAGGCAGGTCCTTGGCATCGGGTCTAGGAACTTTTTTTTTTAAGACAGTTTTGCTATGTAGGCCAGGCTGACCTCAAATTGGAAATCCTCCTGCCTCAGCCCCACCACATGCTAGAATGAACAGAAGTATACCACCACACATAGTTTTAGAAGGGAATCTTGCCGCAGACACAGATTCATGTCGGACACATCATAGTTTAGGGAAGCAGGAGAACGCTGTCACTCAAGAAGTTGCCCAGGCTGCTCTGGGTAGAGATGGCGGATGTATGGCCAAGGTTTCGAGCCCTGGACCTGACAGGCTGGCTGTCCACACCCCAAGCCTGTGAAGTGAGTGGACTCACTTCCTTTAGCCGAGGAAGCTAGTCTCCGTCCTGAGCACATTAAAGGATACATCTAGCATGTCCACCATGATTTTACAGGTCTCGATGCTGAAGCCATCTGACTTGATATCTTGGCCTAAAAGACAAAATAAGCATCTGAGCAAAGCCTTTCAGACTAGCAGTTTCTGACAGAACTTTCTACAAAGACAGACACGCCCTTCTGCTGTGCCAGCCACTACAGCAGCCCCATGGATTGATTACTCTAGCCATGTGTAGTAATTGGCTGGGAAACTGGCGAAGCACAGGGGATCTTACACGTGCTGGATTTCTCTGTATAACTCCCATGGACAAACAGGGCTTTAATATTAAAATAAACAAGAAAAGAGATTTAAAAAATGATGGGTTTGTTTTTTGTTTTTTGTTTTTTTTTTTGGACAGAGCCTTGTTTTCAAGTTTAGGCAGGCTTCAAATCCACACTTCTGCCTCACAAATGCCTCAATATGCTACCACACCTAGTCACAGCTGAACCTTTAATTGCTGACAGAGTGGAAAATTGCCTGTGGTCACATGCAGCCAGAGAGCACGTGTGTTCATTGTAGGCTCTGAGCGGAGAGAGGAAGGCAGCTGTGCTATCTGTCCATCTGCAGACAGTTGGGTCTGTGTCCCAGCAGACTGAGAAATCTGAGGATCTAGAACCAATGCACTCACTAGGTGAGTCCTGTGCCATTGGTGGCCTGAGACTCCTGTCACACACCCCACAGACTTCGTGTGTGTGTGTGTGTGTGTGTGTGTATGATGGTAATGTGAATGTATGATCCGTATATATGCATGTGTGTGAGTGCAGATGGATATGTACCATGGCACATGTGTGGAGTCATAGGACAGCCTTGGGTGTGGGTCACCTTGTTTGAGACAGGGTCTCTGTTGGTAGCCCCCATGTATGCTAGACTGACCCACAAGCTTCTGGGGACTCTCGCCTCCACCTCCCATCCCACCATAGGATCACAGGTGCATGCTGCCGTACCTGGCTTTACATAGGTTCTAGGGACTCAAACGCAGGTCCTCGTACCAGTGTGGCAAGCACATTACCCCCTTAACCATCTCGCCAGGCCACTAGGAACAACCCTTTTGGTGATGTCTTTGTAGAACAGTTGGGCCTAGCCTGTCTTAAACTTGCTCTACTAGACACTAACCCATTCCCCAGTATAGGCATGTGCGGTGGCAAAACCCTTTGCTACTCTGCGAATATATGTTGCCCTCATTGGTTAATAAAGAAGCTGCTTTGGCCTATTGCAAGGCAGAATAATGCCAAGCAGAAAAGTCAAACTGAAAATACAGGAAAGAAGAAGGGCGGAGTCTGAGAGACGTGAGCAGCTGCCCAAGAAACACCATGCCAGCAGACCGATAAAAGCCACGGCCACATGGCAATATACAGATAAATAGAAATGGGTTAATTTAAAAGTAGGAGCTAGTTATCAACAAGCTTGAGCAATAGGCCAAACATTCTGTGATTAATATTAAGCCTCAGAGTGATTATTCAGACGAGGCAGCGGGATGTGGCGGAACAGAGAAACCTCCATTTACAGGCATGGGGCTGTGTGGGGACACTTAGACAGAGGGCTGGAGTCATCAGTCAGGCAGGGGAGGGGTCTGAGTTCAGAGAGGTACATGCATAGCGCATGCTTTTCCCTCCACGAGGAGTGGGCTGGACCAAGCACGGCTTAGCTCTTCCTGCACTCCGGCTGTGTGGGACAGAGACTTTGTCTTCCACAGGTACTACAGCCACCACCTCAGGGGCCCTGTGGCCACCCTCGTGCCTGACAGCCTTCAAGGGTCACACCGTTCCCTTGTCCTCAGAGTGAGGGGAGTGCATCTGGGCCCAGCCCTGGGAAAGCCCTGAATTGGCTTGCCTGGATGCTGGCTCTTGCCATCCTCACCCTGATGCTGAGCGCTCTGTGAATCATTTGTTCAAGACTCACATGCAGCAACCTATTGTCTCCCATGTCTGTGAGGGACACACACCAAGCATGGAATATTCTACAGACCTTGGACTCTTCTTAAGCTTTAAAACAAAGATTTACTTTTATCCTAAGGGGTCAAGGGAGAGGTCATCTGGTCTGGTGTCAGATGGAACATCATGATGACTGACAGAGCTGATGTTTGGGATGTCACAATGTGTAACATCAGGCATTCCACCCTAACTGCTCTGGTATTCTATCAGAAGCAGCGTGATTTGTAATGATTTGATAGTGGGGACTATATTTTCCTTCTTCTCTGGTGGTGAACAGTGTGGGAATTGAGCATTAGTCTTGGGATGATTTTTTATCCAAAACAGAAGAGCTGGCACAGTTAATCACACCTATAATCCCAACACTAAAATCCAGTACTCAGGAGCCCAAGGCAGGAGGATTGTTGTGAGATCAAGACCAGTCTGGTCTACATATTGAGTCCAAGGAGGTCATGCTAAGCTACAGAATGAAGCGTATCCCAAAGCAACAAAACAAAAAAAACAAACAAAAAAGCCTGATGACCTAAGTTTGACATCTAGAACCCACACAATAGAAGGAGAAAACAGGCTCCTGTAAGTTGCCCTCTGACCTTTACATGTGCACTGTGGCATACATGTGTATACACACACATACACACATGTGCACACACATACATATACACAAAAAAGTGATAGTCACAAGCTAAAAAAGGTTGATGATAAGCTTGGCTCTGCCTCATCCTCCTGTCTCCACTCTTTCTGGGAGCCTCCAGCCTGGGCCTGAGTAGACATTTCCAGAGTCAGTTATTTACTTGGCTCATAAGTGAATGGAACATGCAGGCTCTGGACGGATGTTCAACCGCTGGGAAGAGAGACCCATAGTGTGTCAATTTTGCGGATAAGCGGTGAAAAGTCTGACGGGTGATCTATCGAACGTGGTTTATTTGTAGAGCTTGTAAGTAGTAGAATTTGGATCTGATCTGTCATCTCTAGACCCAGGAACCTTTGCTCTGCAGCACTGCTTCACACACCTCCTCCTCTGTCCTATTCATCCCGGTGCTGGGAGTGCAAAGGCAATGACTTATATAGGAGCAGAGAGTGACGGGTTAGCCACAGCCGCGGACATGCGCCTGAAGGAAGGAGTTTCCCGTGGCACCTCATGTCCGCAAGGGTAAGAGTGTGGTGAGGGGTTTGCAAAGGGGACACTTACGCCTGGCTAGAACTCTTCTCAAGATGGTCTGCAGCTCAAAGGCAGAGATCTCAGCATCCTGCGGACATAGGATGGGCCATCATCATGGGCTCCCTGTGGGAGCTGGGTGAACCGCAGTGAACATCTTGGATGGATTTTGTTTCATTGCTAACGCCCCAAGAGATGTCCCCAGCCTACCCTAAGTAGTGACCTGGCTTGTGTTCAACCTACTGCTACAATGTAGGGCACATACGAGGTCGAGCGAGTCACCCTTTCTGTATGGCAGGGACCATGTTCACGGTGTTCCTCAGTCTAATTCTCTCACTCCATCCTTCCTACCTGGCAGGCCTTCTCCATCCTCTACAACTCAGACCCTGGGTTTCCTGAAACTGCTTAAGCTCAGTCATCTCCAAGATGGCTCAGCCCTTCATTTGCCAGGTCTCCTCAGAAGTGGTCCAGCTACCTCTGTTCACTTCGTGTATTTGGGTAATTTGTGTAACTTCGACAAGCTCCAGGGTATGTATGTGTTATTCAATCAGTGGAGATGGTAAGTTTCTCTGAGGCCCCTTCTCTTGAGAAACAAGTGGTAGGGGAGTTAGCTGGTGCTGCAGAGTGAACAGCATCTGCCTGAGCCCTTTGATGAGCCTGTGGCTAGGCAACAGACCAGCCTCATGGTAACACTGGAGACAGATAACAATGGGGAAGGACACTTTGCTTCTGGAGTTGCTGGGAAGAAAGGGCAGGCTGGCTTTGTAGTGGAACTGTAGGTCTGGGGGACTATTTAAGAAAAGAAAAATAATGCCTTGGTATAAACTGCTTACATTCTGGAGGAATGGGACCCTTCCATCACAGGTATATGTATGGGGGTCAAGACGGGGAGTCATGTCTCAAGTCTCAGTTGGCATGGCACAGAGGAAATAAAACAACCTCAAAGAGAGCCAAGAATCATAAGGAAGAGCAGAGCCAGGGCTGGACTGAACAGAGGAGTCCCTCAGAGCCAGCAGAGGGCTTGAGAGAATGTGAGCAAAGGTTGAGCTAAGGGTCTGAGCGATGACCAAAATTTTTCTGCTTTTGCTTGCTTTGTTTTCTTCCCCCTTAAATGGAAGTCTCCTCTGGGAAAATTACTTTTCCTCTAAGTCAGCAGAATTTTGCTGACACCTACCTCCCCCGCAAGCTGAGCAAATAACCTTCTGAACCCATCGTCAATGTCCTCCTCATTCGCATCAATCTAGAAGGTGAGGAACAGAAACAGGAAACCGGTTAAAGAGAAGATTGACAGGAAGGTGCTCCTTCCCTTCCAGGGCAGGCCCTTCTCCCACTCCCAGAGTCTTCCAGTTCCTCAGGCCAGAACTTACAATGAATGACAGTGGGAAGAACTGAATATTTTGTTTTGTTTTGAGACAAGGTCTCATATAAATCCCCTATGTGGTTGAGGATGGCCTTGGTTTCCTGATCCTTGTCTCACCTATTGAGGGCTGGGGTGCTAGGTATGTGTCCCCACACTTGTCTCTTAAGTAGTCCAGGTGTCCTTGAAACCACTAAAATAGCCGAGGATGCCTTGAGCTCCTCATTCTCTGGCCTCTACCTCTTCAGGGCTGAGGCTACAGGAGCACACACCACTGTGCTCAGCTAAGGATTTTGTTTCGGTTTGTTTCTTTTAGCTAAGGCCCACAAGCGGGAGTGGAAGCCACATTAGAAGGGAGGTTATGCTTTAACTTCTTATAATTCCAAGTGTCTTTAATATTTAACTAAAATGACCTTGTATGGCCTATCCAAGTGGAATACTGTGGAGCAGTTAGGTCAGTGACAAACCGTTTAGTGTCACACTAGGTACGTACGACAAGCACCAGACTTCGGCAACCATGATCCAAAGAGCCACCTCAGGGCCTCAGAGAGAGGGGAAGCCCTTCCTTTCTCTAGCCTGTGGTACTTCGTGTATTTGCTAAGATTGGGCCTTGGGTGAAATTTCTGATTTACATCCCTAAAAGCCCCTCAGGATTCACCACTGAAGCATTCTTAGAAGCCTGAAAAATCTTGTTATCCTTTGAGTCCATTTTATAGATGATAAAAGTGAGACTGAGCAAGGGAAGTCAGCAGAGCCCGACCTGCTCAATGTAGCACTGGTGCTCCCCCCCCCCACACACACGTGGATAAACCGGGCTTTAATGAACAAGAGACTGACTACAGCCTCACTTTCAAACCCTGCTCTCACAGTCAAGGGACCCAGGCCCTCGCCCTGTTTTGCTCTCCTGCATTCTGTGTCCATCAGGATGAGTAGAACTAGGGAGGTAAGAAGGAAATACCTCTTCAATGTTGGCCTCGATTTCATCATCCACAACTCTGGAAACAGAAAGGAAATTCACTATTAGAAGGTTGGGGAGGGCGAACGGGAAATATTGCAGAAGTCACCCTATAAAATGGGACAGCAGTGTTTAAATCCAGCATGCTGCGGGAGAGGGGTCTCTGCACTCTGAGTTTCTGCCATAGCACAGTCCCTTGGCGGCAGAAGCTAAGGCAGAGATTCTCTGTTGGTTTGGGGGTCCCTTATCGAACAGCACATGGAGCAACAACTCCATGGCTCACTTTTTGGACTCACTTCATGGACTCACTTCTGGCTGGACTTTTTCTTGACAACTGTTTTGTTCAAGCACCCTGCCACTGAGCCACATCCCCAGTCTCAAAGGACAACGTTGAAGTTTCATGTGAAACACTCTTTGCCATGGGAGGACTTTCATTGTGAGACCTGCCCGTAGGAACCTCTAACTCTTTGTCCCGTGCTGGGCTGGCAAAGTTAGCTGACTCTCACACAGTCTCTTTCATAGGCTGGATCCTTCAGTGAGGGTACTTAAGTCTAGGCTTCCTTGAGTACCTGCAATCTCAAACTAAGAGTCCCATCTACAGACCTGAAGTTTCACTGAGGGTGAAGGGACTCCACAGTGCTGCTAACTGGGATAGAAGGTTGTCTATTCTGGGTCAGGGCAACAGCTTTGAAGGGCAGAGAGCACACGCTGGAGTGAGCAGAGAGGGCTGACAGTTGCCTGGGGGAGGCTTGTGGTTAGCAGGGCAGGAGAGGGTTTGACCAAGAGCAGTGACATCACAATGATACTCGGGCTTGTCCCCATCTCATCAGGGGAGACTAAGCTGGACACACTGAGCTCCTCCCACCCCACCATGTGATGACCCAATGGGTCCCTTCCCTGCAGCAAGCTTAAAAAAAAAAAAAACAGAGAGCCTGTCATGACTGGGAGCCACAGCCACACTCTAATGACATTTGCTGGCTCACAGCTGTTGGGCACTGGAACGCTTTCTCTGTTGTGTATTGTTTGAAACAAAGGTTTCCTGGTCTCTCTCCCACAGCCTTTTCCCTGTCACAGGAGGTGATGGCTGGGGTCTGGCCTGTGCCCACGCCATCAGACACAACCTATGGGGCTTTTGGGTCTTTGGCATAGGGTGTCCTGACCATGGTCCCCCAGAACACCCTTGTTCCCGTCCTCCCCATCTGGTCCCTGGTCCCTCCTTCAGTGCTGGGGTTCCCTTAGCCTTTCAGTAATCTTCCTTCCGCTTATACAGTCCAGAGTTGGTTCTGTCAGCTAAATGACTGACACAAGGACAGATGTGGCAGAAGCTACTGTGGCCTCGACCAGGCCACAGGGACAATGGCAGGAACTTGTGATGTCTGCCTAAAAGCCTCCACCAGAGACTTCCTGGATAACACAGGGAAAGTTCTGAACGCATGGACCATCAACATTGTCACTTACACATGGCCTGGGAAAGCAAGGGTTATGCAGACTATAGGCTAATAGAGGGTGTACACAGGTTATTAAAATGATATTAACTATTGGTGATTCAGAGATGAACTGTGAACCTGGACTGCAAACTACTCACTTCCCCAGCTTAAAAAAAAAACCACGCAGGATGTTTGCTTCCTCAAGTAGAACCCTTAGAGCAGTTTACCTATCCTTGCACTGACCTCATCTGAGCTTCTGTCTCCTCCCGCCTTATATTCTTCTCTCTGTCCAGCCATCTCCCTTCATGTCTACCTTCCTAGTGCTGGGGTTAAAGGCTTGGGCCTCCCAAGGACTGGGGTTAAAGGTGTTAGCCACCATGGCTTGGCCTCTAGCTTAGCTCTGCATTCCAATCTTCAGGCAAGCTTTATTTGTTAGAACACAAACAAAATATCACCACATAAGCCAGCATTACAGAAAAAGAAAAGAGAAGGGCAGACCAGGATCAGGAACAAAGGAGAGGTGGCAGAACCTACTGGTAGTCGGCCTTCTTCTCTGAGAAGACGCGGATGCAGAAATCTCCGTCCTTGTGGGGCTCGAAGGTGGAGGGGACGACCACGTACTCCCCCGGGGGCAGCTTGAAGCGGTTGAGTACCTCCCGGAGGTTGATGAAGGTATCCGACCGCTCCCTGGCTCGGGTTGTGAGGAAAAAGTTCTTGCCAAGGTGGATGTTCGTCTGCCCTGTTAGCTGATGTTAAGCAGAGAAATAAAGGGATAATGCGGACAATGGATCATTGTAGATGAGAAGCAACACTTCCACTCCAAACACCACATGACTGGTAAGGAGCTTGGGTGTGACCAGGTGTGACAGGAGCTCCCCTCTCCCATCCACCTTGCTCTAGGAGATTCTCAGGGTGCCAGAGGTCCCTCCCTCACAAAGGACCCAGGTCAGTTCTGTGTTGTATTTCACACACTGATAAAATGAAAGACAAGGCTTAGGGAAAGAGAAAGGGGCCCAACTGTTAAACCAGATGCCACTTAAGGCTGGGACCACAGCTCATTTGTTAGTGCTCAATAAAGCTCAGCTGCCTATTGGTGAAAATAGGATGCCCATGGGTGAGTCAGGATGCCTGGTATGGCCATTTAATACCTGGCTTTCTGAGTCACCCGGCTGTTAAACATCTTATAACTGTTAACTGTGACCTGCTATAACTCAGTTCATGCCTACAGTGCTCAGGGAGGTAGTGGCCCACCATTTATACTGGAAAAGAAACAAAAGCTCAGACAGATATGTCAAGTGTACAGGGTCACCTAGCCTGAGAGCTGGGTCCAGGATAGTATGCAGTTCGTCCTCCCCACCCCCCCTGCTTGTTCTCAGAGCCACAGAGGTCTTGGTGACACGCTTCCTGCAGTCCAAGGGCAGCAGGCGACCACCACAGCCAAACTGTACATGGCTTCTCTAGGGCCACGGGGAAGCAGAAAGCACTGATGAACTCTCCAGATACTTTGTCCTGAGCTTAGTCCAGTGGGATCCAGAATGGAGCCATCCCTGTGGGGCTCAGAGGGGACAAGGGCTCATCCCTTAGCCACCAGTCCCTCCCAAGCTCCCACTACTCCCTGACTTCAGGCAGGCTAAGCCTCAATCATGTTGGCAGCTGGAACCCTGGGGTTGGGGGCTGACAGGTGCCAGACGTACCTCCTCTGGAACCTGCAAAGTAAAGAAGACCCGATTCAGACGTGGGGACGATGAAGACACCAGCTCTGTGACTGACTGGCTCTCTTCTGTGGCGTTTCTCTGTAGGGCTCCAGCACTATTAACTAGGTCAACACAGACTCAAAGTGGTTTGGTCACATCGGAAGAAAAACCCTCGTAGGACCTGGTGATACGCTCAATGGGCTCCTACTACCATTCCTGCCTGGAGACATGTGGTTTCAGGTCACCAGCCAGCTGCGTAGAAGCCCACACCCACCTCTCACTCAGGGAAAGTAAGGCTGGGTGCAGTGGGAGGAAGAAGCCACAGGCAGGCCAGCCACATCCAGTCTGTATGTATTTCCTCCACTACATCACGTTCCCCCACTGGCCTTAGTTTTCTTACATTTGAATGGGACTGATAACTGCCAGAGTCCTGCCCAACTCTGAAAGCCCACGACTAGATTCCCAAGCGCACGTGTGAGGGGCCACATTTCACTTTGCATTTCTGAGCTATCCTGCCCAAGTCTGACATCCTCAGCTTCCGTCCCAGAGACGGAGAGTCCAGGGCCTATGTATACGTCACAACTGATGGGCTTTGTCGCACTCTATTTCTCGGGTTGGTGGATGGGGTTCAGATCAGCAGCCAGTCAGAAGCAGGCACATTGGCAGGGCTGAGCACAGCAGCTGAGCCTTCTCTGGGTTCCCAGGGTGCTAGGAGTGTGCTTGGAGTTGGCGGGCAGAAGCCCAGCTTCGTAATGTTTGCCATTTTCCAAAGCCGTGTTAAGGTTACTCAGGTGATCTTGAGAAACATGGAACTGAGGGAATGATGGGGGCGGCTTGCAGAACTAGGAGGAGTCCAGCAAACTGCCAGATCGTGCTCACTAATCAAAACGGCACCTAGGCAGCCGCCCGAGGTCTTCCGTGCTGTGCTCACCTCCTGCCAATCAAGGCCATGTTCTCTGCAGTAGATCCCTGACATGAAGTCAGGACTCCTGGCCTTAGCCCTCAGTTAGAAGAGGAGAGACGTCCACAACAAGGCTTCCCTCTGGTACAGCTGAGCAGGCAAGGCTTTCCTTTGGCCCCATGGACAGCGAGGGGTTTGTGAGAGCAGGGCTTCAGCCAGCAGACCCCCGGGGAGCACAATGACCCTTCTTTCTCCTGTCCTGGGCTCTCTCGCATTCAGGCCAAAGACTTGGCTGGGCTCTGACCATGAGGCCTGTTGGCTCAGCCCAGCCCTCACAATACTTGGTGTGCTCTAGAATACTCTGTTCTAGCTTAAGTCTTTTCTATTCTTTGGAGTTTGCTGGGCTAACCAGAATTCCATCCAGGGCTAAGGGATGTGAAAAGGGACATAGAGATCTTTTCCAAGCACAGACCTCCTAGGACGGTAGCTATGGGGGTGCAGGGAAGGGCCAGGAGGTCCTGGGAGACACAAATAGCTGGATAGACCTTGTGTCAGCAAAGTCTAGTTGTGCTGGCATCCTTACTTTGGCTTGGCCAAGTTCCTGTCCTTTGTCTTATGCCAAGTCCTGTGTTTGGGCTCTGTGTGGTTGGGGTGAGAGGAAGGAAGGGAAGGCAGAGTGCAGCCCCATCCTCTGCCCATACCTCATAGATGCCAAAGCCGATGGTATGCATGTCCTCGCCCATCTTCCTCTGCCGCCGCCGGTGCTTCTGGATGAGGCCCACCAGGAAGGTACAGCCTCTCTCCCCATCCTCATCATCTTCATCTTCTTCCTCCAGCTTGATGAGGTACTGAGGATTCATCCAGAAGGTATCTATGGATCAGGGACAGAGGAGCACAGCCTTGAATAAATGCCTGGGAGCTGGGAACTGGGCTGGGCCCTGGCCTTGGGGTTGAGGGAGTGGGACAAGGATGAGAAAAGGGGAGATGTGGGCGATGGGGAAGCTGAGCAGAGGCCAACTGCAGCCCCTGTCTGGAGTAGCTACTGACAGAGGAGGGCTATACAGGCATATCTGCACCTTTCATGAGGAAATGGCTTCCTCTGGTTCTCTCCTTCTGGCTCAAGGGTTCTTATAGCTCAGGCTGGCCTTGAACTTGCTGTCTCTCAGGATGACCTTGAACTTCTGATCCTCCTGACTTCACCTCCTCAGTGAAAGGATTGCTAGCACTAGGAATTGGATCCAGGGCTTGCTAGGTAATCACTCTACCCCACTGCGAAGTCTTTCCAAAGGCTCATCACACCTTACTCAGAGCAAATGGAAGGCCGCTGGGGTCCTGGCACACTCTGAATCCCTGAAGTACCTAAATAGGAAATTTCCCCTCATAGTTCTTTTTTGCTTTTAGGTTGATTGGGTGCTCCCTAAGGACATTTATACTGTGCCTGTCGCTTGCGCTTGCCCTGTGGTGAATGCAGAGGCCCGGGTATCCTGTGCCCTACTTCAGCATCTCTGTCTCTCGCTCGGCCTCATGGTGTCTCTAACACCCCCAATTCCAAGACTCATCTACAGGAAGACCCTGAGTCACTCCTGACCGAGGTAATTATGCTAAGTGCCTCTGCCCGTCATGCACTTAGATGCGTGGTCTTGCAGAGTTGGCAGCCATGGTGCCATTTCTTTCTGCAAATCCAGTTGTGTTGACACACATTCATGTACGAAGCTTCTAGGCTACCTCAGGAGCAGCAATGAGTAAGTACTGTTGAGGGAGAGCATCCCACAAGGCCAAAAGCATTCACTCCTAGGTCCTTGAGAGAGTCTCCCGACACTTCCTCCCCCATCTAACAGATGCGGGGTGTTTGAGTGGGTGGCAGAAGGGCTTCCCAGAGGTGTCCTCTAGAACTGCCCCTTGGACACTGCACGCTGGGACTGGAGGGACTGGCTGGTCACAGTCTGCGTGCTCTGTGGGTCTGGTACACCACGTAGAGCCTCAGTTTCCTCCTCTGCAACAGAGTGTCAGAGTATGACTACGGCCTGCCACCAGACTAAGAGTGATTTCATAGCCATTCTGCCAGGATTCAGATCCCAGGGAGCTCTCTGGCCTTGGACCAGCCGCAAATAAGTAGTTTGTTGAGAAGATCGATATGCAGATGAAGCTGTTTGGGGGAGTTCCCAGTACTCCATGTTTGCCCCACCCTTCGACTGACAGATGTCATCAAGACCAGACAGTTCCTGTGGGAGGCAAAGTAGGGGAGGCTGAGCCATCAAGGCAGCAGAAGAGATCAGCAAAGAGTGGAGCAGATGAGCAATTCTCTTTCCATATGAGCTGGGCTCGGTAAACATTTTCTCCCTTCCTTCCTTCCTTCCTTCCTTCCTTCCTTCCTTCCTTCCTTCCTTCCTTCCTTCCTTCCTTCCCTCCTGTCTGTCTTTTCAAGGCAGGGTTCCTCTGTGTAGCCCTGGCTGTCCTGGAACTTGTGCTGTAGACCAGGCTGGCCTCAAACTCAGAGATCTGTCTGCCTCTGCCTCTCAAATGCTGGGATTAAAGGTGTGTGCCACCACTGCCTGGTTGTTTACATTTTCTAAATGAACTTGACCCTCGAGAAGGTGGAAGACTGCAATGAGAGGCTGGTGTGCCCCATGGTTGCGGTGTGTGAGGGCCTAGGGTAGCTAGCTATGAACTGGGCCTTAGTATTGTCTCTGCAAAGCAGATGACAGCCATAAGCACAGAGGATCTGGGACCCAAAGGGTTTATCAGAGCAAAGGAGTGAGGGAAGTAGTATGGCTGAGAAATCAGAAGAAGATGCTGAGACCAAGGCTGGTGGTGAAGGAGGAGAGCGAGTGACAGCCAAGTGCCCTGGGCGTCCAGGCTGATGTGGCGTATCTATCAGGGTGGGATGCCGTGGCTGCAGCCTCACGTGGCCACGGCCCTTACTTGGATAGTTCCTGCAGCCCCCTGCAGTGGAGCCTCGCCTCCAGTTCCCATCCATCTTGGTGAGTTTCCACTTCTTGTAGGAGTCACAGGTGAGGGTATCGGGGGTCAGGTTGCAGATCTCCAGGCGAGAATAGTGCCTCAGGAAGTCACTGAAGGACATCCTGGCAAAGCAGAGACAGGGTGTCCTGGGTTATAGAAGACATGGGGCCGGCTTTGGTCTTCTACCTGGTCAGACTAGGAGCTGCATGGGACCCAGTGGTGGGCACTAGAGCCACAGACTCAGACGGTCCCAGATCTAGTCCTGTAACTGCCACGTTCCAAGTGGGTGACTTTGAGCAAATTGGTGAACTCTCTTTGCATCCCAGAGTTCTCAGATGTGAAATGAAAGCCACGAATAAACGCCAGCTGAGACAACATCTGGGCTCTCAGCGTAAACAGTAACCACAGTAGGTGTTCTCTGGGGCAGTCCACACACCGAGGTCCTCCTCTGCTCGCCAAGGAACTGGTTTCTTTCTCTTTAAGACTTCTTTTATTTCTATTATGCGTGTGTGCTTACATGACTTTATGTGTACCACATACAGGCAGGAGCCTGAGGAGGCCAGATCCCCTGGAACTAGAGTTACATACAACTGTGAGCCACCTTGTGGGGCTGGGAACTGAACTCAGGTCTGGATGAGCAGAGAGTGCTCTTAACCACTGAGTCATCCCTTCACCTTGGAGTTAGCTTCTTAATGAGCCGGGATATCTCTTTGGGGACTAGTGGGAAGAAAGGTCTCATCTTTGCTGTCTCTTGGGGTCTGACCATTACTGAAGGAATTTCTCTCAGCCCTTGTGATATTGCTCAGGGTGTCAACCCCACTGTTGAGATGGACAGTTTGAAGAGATTTAAAAGGTGTTCAGGATTGTATGGAGAATTTTTTTCTGTTTTTGGAAACAAGTTCTTGCTAGATAACCTAGGCTAAGCAGCTTAGTCTCCAATTTGAGAGCCCTCTGCCTTAATTCCTAGAACTCTAGGATTACAGAAGTGCAACACCCTGCCTGGCACTTAGGAACGGCAAAGCCAGGATGCCATGCCACATGCCCTTAGTGTGTTGAAGGCATTTCTGCTGGATGCTCTGGTTAGTAACTTTCTTGCATGAAATACTGGGGGTGGGGGGAGGCTCTTGTCCTGAAGCCTCCACTGTCTTACCAGAATTCTCCATCTTCTTGTCGTTCTGTCAGCCTGGCCCTCACTTCTGGGTCTACCGTGTTCCAGCTGGGGCAGCTGGAAAGTAAAGCAACAGGAGAGGCCTTAGGAACGGGTGTGTGATAATGACCATTTCTCTTCACGGTCCCCAAAAGCTGAGGCGCGGAGCACACCCGCTCTCCCTGCTGAGGGCCTGGGCCGCAGGAAGGAGGGAGTCATCCCACCTGGACCCAGGCCCCACTGAGAAACACAAAGCACAGCCTAAGGAGCACAGAACCTTGTATGGGGAGCAAGGGGAAAGGCCATGCTCTTCCGGAAGATGGTGGGTAGAAGAGCAGAAAATGAACAAGGCCCACTATCAAGGGATGAGGGAGCATCACCTGCTCCAGGCGAGATGCTCCTGGCAGCTCTTTTAGGGGCAACTGGGAATCCACCAAGGACCCCCAGAGCCAACCTGGAAGGAAGCCTGCCAATAGGTGTTCCTCTGCTGAGGCCATGGCTGCCTAGAACGAGCCAGAGAAAGGATGGAGGAAGGGGAGGTATGCAGTAGGGAAAGAGTGAGTGTGTGTGTGGGGGACCCAGAGGAGAGGCTCAATGGAGCATTTACCCCCAAGGGTTGAAACCTAACAGCTATCAGCAAGACCTGGAGGTCAACAGAACATCTCTGCTCTTGGCGCAAAGTTCATGTCCTTGAAACGGAAGTGTTATGAGGACGAGGGGTGCCTTTTAACTGCTTTTCTTCTCTTTTACATGTATTTACTTTGCGTATGCACGCATGTCCATGTTTCTGCATGTGTTCATGTGTCTGTATGACTGTGTGTGTGTGTGTATGTGTGCTCACATATGCCAGCAGGTATGCTCATGCCACAGAGCTTCTGTGGAGGTCAGAGGATAACTTGTGGTGCTTAGTTCTCTCATTCCTCCACGTGGGATCAAACTCATGTCATTAGGTTTAGTGCCAAGCACCTTTACCTGCTAAGCCATCCCACCAGCCTATGGGTGCCTTTCCCCCAGAGGGTCCAGTAGCAGAGTGAGTTTGAGCTGGATAAAGGCATGCAGTAGAAAAGAATGTGCCCTGCTGGAGGCCTGAGCACAGTACCTTAGTGCAGGGAGTGGGGTCCTGTTTACAAAACCCTTTAAAAGGCCACATCCCTGGGACCCACTTGGTGTGAGTGGTGAGTGACCTCAGAACCTCACTTCTTGATACCACACACAGTGCCTCCTCTCTGGGTTTCAACAGGTCCTAGTAGAATGCATGTACCCTGGCTCACCCTGGCTCATCCTGCCCCCCCCACACCCTGGCTGACCCTGCACCCTGA